>MU794958.1:0-134311 GCA_027886305.1 Lentinula aff. lateritia | reverse complement strand
ATTTAACTAGGAAATTGACAGTCAAATATCTTTATCTAATCTACATGATATCTAGGAGATTTCCACGGCTGAAAAAGATGCCATCCCCCCAGTGATTATGGCCTGATTTTGCCTCAGAAGGGATACTTAAAATTAACCGATGAGTCCACCTTGTTTCCAATTCCCCACCCTGCTCTCTACCGGTTGTTTTGTTCTTTTGTTAAATAGAGCCCGCTCCAGCCCCTATCGTCTAATATCCCCACTTCGTGACTACCATGGCTTCAACTGATAAAGCAGCACGACGAGCCAAATTTGAGGGTGCTTGGAATGCCATCCGCGACGAGCTCTTGACTCATTTCAAGTCTTGCGGAATGCCCCAGGAAGCACAAGAGTGGTATTCTAGGGTATGAGTTTACCTATACCGTCTTTTTACGCGTCTCAAGTCTGTATCTTCACCTAGAATCTTGACTACAATGTTCCTGGCGGAAAGCTCAACCGTGGCATGTCTGTTATTGATACAGCAGAGATCCTACTGGGCCGTAAGCTCTCCGACGAGGAGTACCTTCAGGCAGCCGTCCTCGGTTGGGGCGTTGAGATGGTGTGTGCTATTCGTCTTTTGTCCACTTTTTGTTTTTTCTGATTTCACCCAAGCTTCAAGCGTTCTTCCTTGTCTCTGACGACCTTATGGACTCTTCGATCACGCGTCGCGGTCAACCTTGCTGGTACCGCGTTCCAAAAATCGGGTTCATTGCCATGAACGATTCATTCATGCTCGAAGCCGCCATCTACCACCTCTTGAAGGTGCATTTCAAAAAGGAACCCTATTATGTCGACCTGATTGAACTGTTCCACGAAGTAACTTATCAAACCGAAATGGGCCAGCTAATCGACCTGATCACCGCTCCCGAAAACGATATTGACTTGAACCGCTTTTCACTGAAAAAGTGAGCATTCAAATACTAGTCCCCTTCAGGTATAGTCAACTAATCGTACTTCGAAGGCATTCGTTAATTGTTATTTATAAAACTGCCTTTTACTCTTTCTACCTCCCCGTCGCCCTGGCGATGTTATTCTGCCGTATTCCGACCTCGTACTCCCTTCCGTCGTCTCCCAAACCCATCGAGCCGTACGAAGTCGCGAAAGAGATCCTCATCCCGCTGGGTGAATATTTCCAAGTCCAGGATGACTTCCTTGACTTTTCCGGCGTTCCTGCTCAGATAGGGAAAGTCGGTACTGACATTGTCGACAACAAGTGCTCGTGGTGTATCAACACTGCTCTTGCCTATGCTACACCAGCGCAAAGAAAGATACTGGACAAGAACTATGGTGTAAAGCCCACGGAGGAAGAAAAGGAAGTAGCGAAGAAGATGGCTGCAGGGAAGAACGGGGAAGAGCAAGGATACCTTGGTGAGGCAGAGAAACGCGTCAAGAAGGTGTTTGAGGAGATTGGGTTGAGAGAAAAATACGCAAAGTATGAGGAAGGAGTGTTTCAAAAGCTGAATGAAATGATCGACAACATCGATGAGGGTGCTCAAGGACAACAAGGCGTTTTGAAGAAGCAGATATTCATAAGTTTCCTGGGCAAGATCTATCGTAGGCAGAAGTAGTTCCGGGTCCCCACTTTTTTCGTTTACTTACCGAGAAATGTTAAGAATTAGATATATTAGAGATCTTTAGGCAATAATAATTCGTAGTTCGTAACATCTTCGTGGTTGTTTGTCACCGCGCGCTGCTAACTCGGCCGCACAAACTGTCTGTCGAGGCAGAATTTGTTTTAGTCAACGTTGACGTCAGTTGGTATTTACTGCTTTGGCTTTTTCCAATTCGGGTTTGACAACAACATACCATATCATCATGGTCAGTATGACAACGGTCTTCCTCTTGCTGCACTCAGTTTCATTTGCTCGGCCCAATGGTTGGGCTAGAAGATTCGATTAAATTACTATTACGACCTTCAGATGAAATCAAGTTTGTTCTGGAATGCTTTTCGCTCTCTTCTTCCAACGACGATACGAGCCAAAATGGAATCAAGGATCACCCAAACTTACAACGCCAGAGGATTGTTGTGGTTATTACACATAAAGAGGAAGGTCATGGATGGGAGGAAGGAAGGTGAGCCGTTAATTCTGTATGCATCATCCGATAATGACCAAGTATTTTTGTCCCGCAGTGTATTCGTGCTGAAGCGCAAACTCTTTTCATCCTCAACGAGCAATCAATTGGAAATCCATCGAGTGTTTCCAGTATATGGAGATTTTAATATCACCATGGCTCAACTGCCGCAAGACTTCAATGATCCTCAGGTCACTAACCTTCCCCGATCCCGTGCGTCGTTATGACTTTCAACTTCCTCATATGATGGTATATCTTCCATGAAGGCTTCAAAGTGACCATTGACTCTGGCCAAACCCTAGTTGGTAGCGAGCCATTGGATCTAGCAACAGACAATATATCAGCTTTGAAGGATGTCCTTGCTGAATGTAGGCGGCTCAAAGAACTCTCAGGTGCATTATCCATTAGTTCTCAGTGAAACCTCTGCTTGACATCATGAAAATATCCCATTGATAGAAATTGTCCCGGAAGTGAATTCGCCAACCCAAACATATTCATGGCTAGCATCCTACGCCACGAATAACAACATCTTCATACCATCTTGTACGGCTGTCGTCACCGTTATATCTTGACTACTATTGTTCATCTTCTTGCAGTGCCGTCATCTTTCCCCGATTTGCGAGATTCCTATCAGCCTCTTTCCAGTCGTCTTTCACTAGCCAGTGCGGGAACACCAGGCGACGATTTGAATGATATTGTATTAATCAGAGACGAATGGGCACATTCAAGAGCGCGAAATCAATGCAGAAGAGGAAGGGTGAGATTAAAGTATGGGCTTCTTGAGAATTCGTCACTTGGTACTCATGAATGCTTAGTCTTCGCCTAGGCACATTCAATGTCAACGGAAAGATGCCGACGCAAGATTTGGCTGCTTGGGTTAGAGGAGGTACCACGACCGCGCGATTAGAGAGCTCGAATGGCTTCCTGCCTGCTGTGAAGGAAATCTCGCCTTTATCCTTGGGCGAGGTAGTGAAGGATCCTTTTGACTCACAGCGGGACGGAGAAGGTGTTGTATCATTTGTTCTCTGGTATACAAATCCTAATTCGTGTTTAGCTACTCGTTCGAATGTCAAATCAGCCTCCGCCTTTTCGACAACGTCGTACTCATCTGCAGCGTCGACCAGTGCGCTGCGCGACCCATCTGCTGCTTCCACATTTTCAGTCGCCCAAACCAATCACACGGCGTCCACACCTCTTTCATCTAATGCACCAACCACTTCCTCCATATCCTCTTCGGACCCTTCAGAAACATTTGCATCTGCCATCCCCGAGTCACCAGAAGTCCCAACTATCCCTATCAGCAAAAACTCAAATCCGACTAGATCTGAACCGGATTTCGATATCTTGGTGTTAGGTTTCGAAGAACTTGATCTGTCTACGGAAGCACTCTTGTATTCGACGTCCACAGCGAGAGAGGACGCATGGACTCTGGCCGTTTTCGCAGCTCTAGGCGAAAAAGCAGAAATGTACGAAAAGGTGAATATACTGATTATCTTGCTCTCGTGTCATTCAAGATCTGATACGTATAAAGCTTGCCTCGAAACAACTGGTCGGCATGCTCGTCATGGTCATTGTGAAGAAATCTCTAAGATCATGTTTTTCAAATATCATGACTACGTCTGTTGGAGCAGGGATACTGGGACTTATGGTAACGGACCTTACTTCAACTGAGTTCATCACTTCTAATGTGCTGAAATTAGGGAAACAAAGGAGGGACTGCTGTTCGTTTGACTTTCTCGCCGCCGAAGTCAAGTCTCGAAGATCTTGAGTCTGCGTTGAACGATGCCCCATCCATTGGACATTTTCAACACGGAATTGAAAACCCTGGACCTACTGTCTTGACTTTTGTCGTCTCTCACCTGGCTGCTTTTGATGAAATGGTTGCAAAAAGAAATGCAGATTTTCATGAATTATCGAAGCGATTAGTGTTTGATTCGAGTATCTTAGCCACTTCGACTTCAACAGGCTCCCTATCAACTACTAATAGTAGTCAAAGGAATAGTGTTGGTCCTGTGTTAAGCCAAGCTGTTGAAGATACTGGTTCGGCAATGCCAGGTGGACTGGCCGTATCGCAGGAATTGATCTCAGTTCCAGAGAAATTTGGAGTCTTTGAAAGCGACATCTTGTTCTGGATAGTAAGCTCTCGTAGTCTAAGAAAACTTTCAATTGATGACATTGTTTTATCCCTCTAGGGAGGTGTGTTGGTGCATCCTTGCTTTCTTTTTCATACGTTTTAATTTGGGGCATTCAACAGATTTAAACTACCGTATCAATATTTCCGATGCAGATGTAAGGGAACTCTTGAGTTCTGAAAGTTGGAAGGACAAGCTCGAGATATTGATCCACTTTGACCAGGTATAAATGCTTGATTTCTGGTAATGCGATGCTAATACTCGCTTTCTCTTGCAGCTCAAGACGAGTATCAGAGAAAAGAAAGCCTTTGAAATTTTTCATGAGCACGACATTCGTCATCTCCCGTAAGTTTCGGCAAAAGTGATCCAGTTTATAATGTAACCTTTTCGTTCCAGTACATACCGTTTCGGTGGCGGGATCGCTACCGATTCGCTGGGATACGACGTCAAGTAAATCCCCCATATACTGCGCTTTCGAAAGCTCATTCGTCATCTAAGGCGCAAGCCAGCGTGGACGGACCGTATCTTGCATGCATACTCCCCTTTAACCACCAAAGTGAATCAGTCTTCGTACTCCGGCCACCCAGAAATCACGATCAGTGACCATCGACCAGTCTCAGCAGATTTCCAAGTAGATGTAAGCAAGCCCCTGTGAACCCACCTTGCTTTCTCCAATATAATTCTAGGTTGATCTCTTTGATAAAGACCAATTGCATGCTACTGCAACTAATCTATTCCGACAAGTGCAAGGCTCGGAAAATTTGCAGGAGAGAGCAAAAGCCAAACTCAGTCATACCTCAATTGATATGGGTGACATTTGGTGCGCTTAATCACATTCAAATGCGTGCACACACGCTGACATCTTTTGCCAGCTACAAGCGTAAAAAGACAGCAAGTTTTACGTTCCAAAATTATGGAAAAGTAAGTGCGAACGATCGATTTCTCCAGAGAGGGAAAGGAAAACCTATATCATCACAGGTTCCACTTTCATTTCGCTTTTTGCCAATAGAGATGCATGATGAACTGTGTGAGCTAGCTTCATACAATGCTGAGATAACGATACCGATATATCATCGTTTGCAGTTCCGTCATGGTTGTCAGCATCCTATACTACGGGCTTGTTGTTACCAAATGAGCGTATCGAAATCGTGCTTACCGCGTTTGTCGATAACGCGATCGCGTCCCGACTCAATTTAGGACCAAGAGACCTCAACTGCACGCTGATCATTCATACTTTGATGGGCAAAGATCATTTCGTTGCAGTTACCGCTAAATACCGTACGAGCTGTGAATGAAAGACGCGGAACTGCACTCACACCTATGCTTTTCAGAATACACTTGCTTTGCCAACAAATTGTCACGTCTGACCCAGCTTCCGGGTCCGATACGCGCAATGAAATCACACAATGATCTTCTGGGTGAAAGTAAAGCTATCAATGCACCTAGGGAAATCATGAGACTAGTCAACTGGTTAATGAGCTGTGCCCATCCCACAGTTAGCATATCCTTCACTTTCATGCGATCTACTGCTCATAGTACTTGCTAGGAGGATTTATTCATGGTGGAAGCAGACTCGGAAATTGTTGATGACATCCGCGAGGTTTGTTGCTCCTTATTTTCCGAAGCGCTGGCGGTCTGAAATATCAGGACAGCATCTGGATACCGGCAATGAATTTCCATATTCGCATGACACAAGAGAACCTTCAATCCCGATTGCATTCGGAGGCGCGTTGGTGGAACTATTGACTTCATTGCCGGAATACGTGGTACCCAAGGAGCTGCATGGAAGATGCGCGGCGGTTACAGATCGCGACGAAGCGTTTGAGGTAAATGTTATAATGTACATGTGTTTCTTGAAATGTCTAATCATTGTTCAAGACTTTGGATGCGTTCCCACCGGAAGCAGTTAATGTAAGGTTTCTGTTACTCTGACGGTAATCATCTAACATCAATGCCTGATCGATCCTTACCTAGGTTTGGATATCCGTGACGGCCTTCTTGCATTATGTGGTCCAAGGCTCTTCCCCCCGCGCAGAAAAAATTGGTATGTCTTGTCCCCGTTAATTTAATGTTTACTGATGATTTCCGCTCAGCGGCTACATTTGCACCGGTCTTCTTTGGCTTTCTTCGCAATGATTTGACATCTCCGTCCGATAACACAACTGCTAACGTTATCACTCCTCTGGGTTACCAGAAATTCATCATGTGCTTTATTCAGTAACCATACATTGTCCCCTCGCCTACCTTTTAAACACACGATCATGTAAATTTGTAAGTATCCCGATGCTATACACTGTGCAATACGTTAGCGTTTAACTAAACATCTTCTTGTACGCCTTCTTTTCCTTGTCCCGTTTTTCCTTCCTTTTATTTTTTATACGGCCAAGCTCGCCCACAATGGCCTGGTCGTCAGGAACAAGCTTATTAGCTTCGATCAGATCTTTCTCTGCCTCGTCGTCATCTTTAAGTATGGCATGTGCTACCGCACGACGGTACAAGGCTTTCGCTACAGTCGGAATTGGAGTGAAGTGAGAGCGGAACATGAAAAAACAGGCAAAAAGCTTACCTTTGTCAGCACTATTGAGAGTGAGCGTGTTAAGAGCACGCGTAGCATTTTTCACTGCAGTTTCAGCATTCAAAGACGTGGGAGGTTGGATCCGAATGGCAGCAAGTGCTGAGTTAAGCAGGAGAGGAGAAAGGAGAGCTTTGTAGGCCTCAGTAAGTTCTGCTGAGACATCATCCGGAAGAACATGGTGAACGTCAAGATAACGTATTGATTCTTTATAAAAAGTCAAAAACGAGGCATTAGTGTTCGGAACTCGAAACGTACTTTGGTATTTTGCAAGGGCGAGATCCGTCTTCCCTTCCTTGAATAGCTTGTTTCCAACTTCACGAATTGACTTTGCAATATCAAGCGCGACTTGAGGATTGGAAACTTCATGGTCATCATCATCAGGATAGTCTTCGTAAGGATCGCCGTCAGAACCGACTGGCAACGCAGCCAGAGAAGGATCGTCCGGAGAAAGTTCGCCGCAGTCTTCAATTACGATTGGTGAAGTCGGCGCATCACCAGAGGTGGTTGGGAAGTGCTCGATCTGGCGGACTGAAAGGAAATCCCGTCAGGATATTGATCCAACAATCACTGGGTGTAGGTCAACATACCTACTGATTTTCCCCGAATAACTTCACCAAAAACAACATGTTTGTCATCAAGATGCGGCGTCTCCGAAACTGTGATGAAGAACTGAGATCCGTTCGTGTTTTTTCCAGCATTTGCCATGGATAGCAAAAAGGGTTTCTCATGCTTGACTGGAAATGCCTCATCTTCGAATTTTTCTCCGTATATCGATTCACCTCCCGTTCCTGCGCGAAAGCAAAGTTAGAATCGAACGAAGAAGTAGCAATGGATTCGAACCGTTGTGCATCGTAAAATCGCCACCTTGCACCATGAATCTGTCACTATCTCAGTACCAGCTTCTTCTGCTTTCCACCGTTTCTCTCACTGTTTAATGACCCGATGGAATCCGCTACCCTTGTAATGCAAGGGTTTCCCCGACTGGCCCATGCCTTTTTCTCCAGTACATAGAGCACCTAGTTCACGATAATCAGCGCTCTGATTCGAGTTAACAAAGATAACGTACGAAAGTTTTCTGCGGTTTTCGGGACGAGGTCAGCGTAGAGAGAAAAGACGATACGTCCGATTGGAGATCCACCGATCGAAATATCGAAATAGGTTATAGGTCGTTTATTGTCGGTAGTTTCTGAGCCAGACATCAGATAAAGGATGGGATGGAAGTTTTTGTTGAAAGCTTTCAATCAGCCAAAAGTTTTCCGGCATGTCCAGAAAAGGCAAGTGCTTCCGTTCATCTCAATCCCCTTCATTTAGTTCTGCTACTATAAGGGTCTATGCTATTTGTGAAACAGCCTACATACTTAGGACACGTACAAGAAGCTTCCACGCGGACTAAAAGGTTCTACATAGGACGTCGCTACAAGGAGAGTAAATCTTACATGATTCAGGTTGATACAGGATGTAAAGGAGACAAGGCAAAGAAGAATAAAGATACCGTCATCTAAGGTGGTCCATTGGGTGCAGGGGGACCTCTCTTGCCCCTGGGTCGTCTGGGACTCGGACTCGGTCCGCTTACACTTTGAGTTAAATTAACGTCCCGCGAAGGGCGACTTGGTGAGATCGCAGATCCAGAGGGCCCTTCGCTACTGTTGCCAGTGTCTCTGACAACGTTGGGCGTTTTCCCCTTCTTCGATCTCTTCTGTTGGTTTTTCTGATGTTGACCCTTACTCCCCTGTCGGCCTTTATCACCAGATTGCAGTCTTTCGATCGCCTCCGTCTCCAGTCGAACTCGCTCCTCCTCCGCATTCCACCATTTGAGGAAATCTTCCTCCTCTCGTTTCGCCTGTTCCTCCTGTTGAATCTCCAGCAATGAACGTTTGTCGTTGATATTGCTGGTTCCCTGTTCAAGTTGTAACTGTTGAATTGCAACAAATGAGACTCCCTTCAGATTGCTGTTCGTTATCGATGGCGGGAGCGGTTCATGCACAGGTGTAGAAACCCAAGCCTTAGGAGTAGACTTGACGCTGGTGTTTCTGTATGAACATCAGAATATGGGCAAAGGTAAAACAGGAAAGACTGTGTACGTACGAAACTCTGCGAGGCGCAATTGCCGGAGCCTTGGGTGCAGGTTGACGAGAGGGTGAAAATATTGGTCCAAGGGTGGGTCCTGTGTTTGAGCTAGAACTCGTAGCCTGTGGAGGCAGTCGACCGTTCGGAGGTGCAGCCGGATCCCTTGATTTGGACACAGGAGTAGTAGAGCCACCCAAAGTTGGGAAAGCGTTTGGCGTAGCAGAGCCTGACCCTGGTGCGCTGCCGGTAGTGACCTTCCAAGACGATCCACTCGGTCGAGGGGAAGGAGATGGGGTGGAAGGTAAGTCGAAAGTGGATCCTGCGCGTCGCAGACGTACTGAATAAGTAGTTGAACCATCATTAGGAGAATCTCTAACTTGAGCCGCCATGTAGAATTGTGTGGACCTCGGTGGCTGAGATTCGGAGACACCAGCTGCTTCGGCCATAACCGACCGCATGTCGACTCTGGATACGTGGTGTAAATTTTACAAGTAATAAGATAGAATCTGACACATACCGAGGGACGGACGATGACTTCCAGGCTGGTGAAGACCCAGAGGATTGAGCTGTGGGAACGCGCGATTCCACCAGATCGACGGAAGGCAAGCTAATATCCACATCGTCCATGTCGAAAAGATCATCAGATTCAGGGATAGGAGCATGCGGTTTCGGTCCTGGACTGGCAGTAGTCCGAGGTCTGGAGATGGGGCTGGGAGGCATATTTCTGCTGAGGTCTTTCTGGTGTCCAAAAGAAGTGCTTAGTACTGGTGAGGTAGAGGGTGGAGATGTAAAGGTGGCCACTTGAGACAGTTTTCTTTCTCGCTGCCTCCTGTGCGATCCAGCGCTTGGAACGAAAACAGTGGGAATGTCTTCGTTTTCCAGCCATTCTTGCCACTTGCTCATCGCATGCTTGACTAGGATGTTACTCCGGACTATGGAGGCTTTGTTCTCTTGTCTGCTCCGGATATAAGAAGAAAGATGTTTGATAATAGACGGGTCGAGTGCTTCCAACATATGTGTCTCCAAGAACGTTTCCAAATTTTCAGAGATGTAGCTCTCGACTGAGGTGACCAACTCATATGCATGGTAGTGCGAGGCTTCAGATAGGATGTAACACGCATTATGAATGCTCAGAAATTTGAGTATCAACTGCGATGCGAGCAGAACGAGAGGGAACAGGATTAACTCATTCTGTGATGTTCAACGTTTAGATTACGATTAAATAAATCAAAATGGGGGAGACTGACCGCGACAGCGATGACCTCAAACAGGAATTCCAAGACAGTGTCCACAGATTCAGCGAATTCTGGAATGACCAATCAGAGAACGTAAACAAGCGTTGGGCGATTTGCTTCACCAAGTGAACCAAAAAGGCCTTCAGTCTGACCGCAGCACAACCATTTCATCACGTATTCCATTACATTGGACTTCACATGTCGCAGATCAACTTTCAGGACTCCTCCATGACCCCTGCGTTTTTTGGTCCAATCTTCCCCGCTCAGAAAATCATCAAAGTAGACAGATCGAGTTCGCAAAATAGTCGAATGGGCGAAAAGTTCGTGTCCTTCCGCCAATTGGATAAAAATGTCGGGTGCGAGAGCTGAGGATGTGTGAAGAGTAGGTAAGGGCGAACTCGAGTTGTCAAGATTCCATACTGTCGCAAGATCTGTTCGTAATGTTTCAGTCACGGGTCTTTTTACAACGCTTTCCATCGCCTTCAGCATCTCTGGAAGGACAAGGGTCTTGGCCAAGTTCTGCAACTCAGATTTGACTTGTGTAGCAAGCGTTGGTGTAACTTCCAACGCCTCCAAAGATGAAAGTGAAGGGATACCTGTGGAGACGCGTCGATCCCAGATACAGATGAGCTCATCGGTATAAATATAATGCAAGAGAATCAGAACGGCAAGTGAATGAAAGTTGGTGAAGGTGATGCTTCTGAGTGCAATGGCATTGCCATGAATTGACGATACAGATATGGTTTTTGAAAGAGCAACAGTGCGAGCATCAACGTGGCACTTGAAAACCGACTCCGAAGGTGACAAGAGAGCGCTCGCCATTGTATTGGATCTTGCACCCAACAGAACAGCGTGAATGGGGACAGAGAGCTGCTGTGGCAAGGAGGAAGCCTTGGTTTTACTTCGACTTTTCTTCGTGCCGGTCACAGAAGGTTCGAGGTTTATGTATACTATGAGGTCGGCACCATACGGTAATTTCTCCAAAGACCCAATATTGGTCTCTTGCCTTCTTACGAATGCACATAACTCGTACAACAATTTGATGTCCTGCTTGATACTGAGATCTCCGTCATCGTCATTTTCATCAGCATCATCATCTGGTTTTGTTTGGTGGACAGAAGACATAGCGCCTGTCTTTGGAGGTACCGAGATAGACGGTGAATTGGGATCAGGACTGACATCGCTGGAATCTTCAAGCCATTCGACATCTAATGGAGAATCCACGGATTCCTTCCACATCCATGGTCTGATACTCCTCAAGTCATGTACGAGATCCCAACCCTTAAGCGCATCAACAGCTTTTTTCAGGCCTCGACCGACTTTCTTCGTGAAAAGCTCTTCGTCTACAGTTGGCCAATTAATTGGCCTAATGTCCGCGTCGACCCTCAATGCACCAAAAGCGCCAGTACTACTTGCACATACCCCAACGATGCGTTGAAGATATGGGATTCGAGCGAATTTGGATTTCCCGCCGCCAGATGAAGATTTAGAACCACCACCGAAAATGGTGTCGGAAGAACGCGCACGGACATGCACGTGTCCCGAATCCGTGCATACAATGAGTGAACCATCGCCGCCGATAGCAACGTCCTAACAATGTCAATTGTAAGTTATGAAACATGACAGGAGGAAAGGTCACCCACCCTTACAGCACCGACAAGGCCTCGTCTTAATGCCCAGACTCTTTGGGGCTTGATAATTTTCGCGAGGGCTATACCGGATCCCGCGTTTCCATCCGCATCCGGGGAACCAGAGCCTGAGCTGAGTACACCCAAAGGAGGAACTCCAGGTACTCCGAAAGTGAAAACTTCCCCGCCCTCTGAGACACAAGCAAAATTGATGTTATTTTGATTTACATTGGCACTCTGAGAATTGAGCATCGCGGAGAGATTAGATGCAGAGTTGTGAGACGACGACTGCACCGAAGCGGCCGAGGACGAAGATATCGAGCTAAATGAAAATGGCGGAGGGCTTTCATCGGAACATACTATCTTGACAATGCGGGTAGACTTGAGTGCTTGCGGTGGACGATAGGGAGTAATTGAAAGAGGAAATGTATGAATAGGGAAGCTGAGTGGAACAGTCAATTCAAATAGCGTAGAATATATCAATTGAAAACAACTATACCTAACTCGTCCTACTTGATCTCCCCAAAATACTAACACATCCCCTTTCCATCCGCCTCCTACGCTTCCTATTCCGCTGAGTAAACATGCCATCGCACTTTCTCCCAGTGCGATTTGGACTACAGGCCTGGTTATTTTTGTTACCTTTCTAGGTAGAGACTGAACCTGCGCTCCAGACCCAGTAGCGGTCCTATCATATCCTAACTGACCACCATTCAAGCCCCACGTATAAACATTACTTCCTCCACTAGCTCCATCAGTCCCTTCCCGGACCCAACAAGCACTGGCTCCTTTGGACGCAGCGACGCCCAGCACAAACTCTTTTTTCAAAGGTCCATACACCCGTCGGGGTATTAACTGTATTTGTTCCCCGTTAGAGGAAATGGTCGAATCGGTTCTCGTGGTGCTCTGAGGGATGAATATAGAAGGATCATCCAATGAGAACACATGAGCAGCACCCGATCCGTCGTCGATACTGTATCCCAATTGAGAAAACCTGTTTAAGCCCCAAGAATAGATTTCGCCATTCTCTGTCAACGCCAGAGTATGATCCTGCCCGAGAGCAACAGCAATCACTTTCACCCTGAATTGGGTCGAAGCTTTAGCAGGAGTGGATGGTGCCTGTAAATTAGCAGCCCAGGAAAGCGGCCTTAAAGCGTATTGTGTGTGCTGAGTTACGCCCAGACGCCCTCCAGAGCCAAAACCGCATAATGAAAGTGTCGAGCCAGAGCCAATAGGAGTCGGTGAATTAGAAATAACAGCAGTATGTAGCCTACCCATTTTGACCTGCAAGACTGCAACACGAGCGAAACGGTCTTCTACCGGAACATGATCGGGGCTCTTTAGGACAATGCGAGGAACGGGAACAGGGTCTGGAAAGGTACGATCGGAGCTATCCCCGTGGCCTAAAGAAGCGTTTCTTCAATCACGCATGAGCGTTCCGGAGATGATGCTAGAAGTAACTATTAACTAACCTGTTGGCCCCCCAGGTGAAAAGTTCAGCTCCGCCGGCACTTTGTAGGGAAGAGATAGTGGATGTAGCAGGAAATAAAGATGGTTCAGGCTTCGTGCCTTCTATTGTTGAGTTATATAAATCGAAAGCAGTGTAACCCTCAAGATCTTTCAGTGTTGTATCGGTGTTTGAGTGTTGAAGCAATAGGAGTCTTGAAAGTGGTAGTCATGACTTCTGAACAGAGAGGTTTAAAAATCTATACTTACACTACTCCCAAATTTCCAATATACATAGCCCGATGTAGAGCTGTCCACTGGCTCTCGCGGTCCTGTAGGTTTATATTGAGTTCGGGATGCCTAAGGAGTAGCCTGACGTATTCGACACTCGAAGCGTCGGTTGAAGCACTGGCAAGGTGCAAGACGGTCCGACCAAGCCCATCTCTGGCATTGATATCAATTCTATCCTCATCACGGCCAACTTTGGATTTGAGGGACCGTGGGCTGCTCCCAAAGCCTATCCCTCTAGAGGAAGCACCATCAGCAGCCCCTGCCGATGCATTGTTCGAGGCGAGCAGGCGCTGGAACGCCTGTTGATTGCGAAGATGGAAGTGTGCATGAAGTGAGGTGCCGAAGCCGCTAGTCATCCAGGAATTATCTGTTCGAGGACGAGACTGTGCGAGACCGGGAAGACTCAGAAAAGTCTTCTATTCGTCCTCGTTGTCCAGTAAAGCTTTGACTTCAGAGGTCGAAATCGAGGCTTTGGTAATAGTGATAAGTCTGGCCAAGAGCCTGATTGAAGGACAAATTTTCTGAAACTCACGGAGACTACTTGGGGAGCCGATTAGCAAAAGACTACAAGTTATGAGTATAGATAGTGCTAGAATACAGAAGATGAGGGTTGAACGTCGTTGACGCGCTGACGACTTACGATGAGCAAGGCCTCGGGCCTCAGGGCCGGTCAGGGCCGGTCGAAGTGACGCTAACGTGTTAATTGAACCGAACGTGGGTCGTGCCGCCTCGTGCGCCTTTTTCCTTCTCATTCTCTAGTTTTCTCCGTCTAAAGTCGTCGAGGCTTTTATAGCTCACCAGTTTGTATGAGTGCCATAATGAATTCAAGTTCACTGCATGTACTTTCAGAAGGATGAACAGCCAGGTGGCACATATTCTTTGTCCTATAGATACACAGAATGATTCAAAAAATTATGATGTCTCCTTCTGTTTTTTTACTTACAATAATCGAGCATACGGTTAATTGCAAGCTTTTTGCACTCAGAGTGGACAAATTTCTGCGAGTTCATAGGGTGTTCAATTATACAACATCGTGAGCAAGCTCGGATACCACTTGTGATGTTCGCGACAGACATGACACAAATTTTGAAACCAGTTCGAGAAACCTTCATAAGCTTCAATGGTTCTCAGGCTGCTCTAACGATGGAACCCGAGACCTCATGCACATGGCTCAGCTCCTAGTCATGATTTCTATGTAGTATTGGATCTATGTATAGGAGTCCATTCGCCGACATTTGTGTCAAGGGTGGAAAAAGCCTGGAAGGAAGAGCAAGGAAAGCTGGAAAGTCCTGGAAAGCCTGATTGATTGATCAGTGGCAGTGCTCATGCGGGGAAAGTACGAATCAATTCTCACGTTTTCAACTTGCCTGTCGACTTACAGTCAACTACCTATGTCCTCCCCTCCTTTACTAAAAAGTTCACGTCAATGCACTTCCATCCTTCAAGCCAAGTTCGCCAGACTTTGAGCTCGTTGAACACGCTCGAAATATCACGTGTTTTGTAATGTCGTTATTTGCTCGCAATATGAGGATTCGTTTGCTTCAAGTTCTCGGGTCAAAACGTACGATGAACAGCTTTGTATCTTCCCCAACGATTATCTTAGTACCTCCGGGATGCACACTTCTACGCTCTGGAATTCGAATTCCGTGTTTTCTGAACCGATGCTGATTGTCCCATCGAAAACACCATTACCACCTCTCCCAACGGAAATTCTAATGCACATCTTCACTCTGACCACGACCATTGACTCCGGAGCATCCATTCGATCCTTGTTACGTGTTTCCCAGCTCTTCCATGATATTTGCGCGCCTTTGAAATACCACTGCTTGTCATTGACAACAGGCTCGAGCATTGAACATTTACATCAGGAACTAAAGCGTCTAGAAAACTCTCCAGCACATCTGCGGAGAATTTTGCACCTTTACATTTCTATTTCCCAATCTGACATGCAGGGGGATACAGAATGTGACACCATAAGCCATATATTCTACATCCTCCATTGTGCCGCGGAAACGCTCAAAACTCTCACCTTCATCTACCATAACACAGTCTTCAGTACATCTGTTTTCGGACAACTCTTGCGGAGGTCGCTCCCAGTGCTGACAGAATTGACGATACACGGGTTTTATCCTTTTCCAAGTCCCATGCCTCCAAGCGAATTACCAACCCTCATAGAAATGAATAAATCATTCATGCCGATGCTCGAGCGCTTGCACCTAAGCGGTAACCGTAACCCTTATGGACTGCTCCAGCTCTCCTCTCTTGATGAATGTTTCCCGTCACTGAGCCATCTTCGCATTTCGGGCCTTTTAATGGCTGGATCATTCGCCGAGGAGCTAAAAGGTGCTCTTGAAGAACACATCGCCTATGATGACAACCCCAAGGATCCTTACGATACGCCCACATACATCAAAGCGAGACTGCCTTCCAGACTACGGTGTATCGTTCTGCAACCCGGATTTATGCCTCCGTCTAGTAGGCCAGGTGCAGCGGGCAGTGCAGTACAGAAGAATTCGTGGATGATGGCACGATTGAAGGATATCGAAGAAGCTGCGAAGCGCCGTCAAAATGTGCTCGTCACACTGAAGGCTCGTATGCAGGATCCGGATAAAGTTCCCATGAGTTCGGTGTTGCATCGTGATTGGTTTGGTCGGATGAATGGGGATGAAGGATGCTGGTGATAAGTCGTTGGTATTATTAACTTGCAGCTATGACTTTGTGACTGGCGTCATGTTCCAGATGGAAACTCGACAAATACTGTTCTGTACTCCGCCGACTTTTTTCTCCATACTGTTATGGCCCCAGCTCTATTGATATATTTGAGCCTCTCAAAAATCGGCAAGTCAAAACTCGGATTATCTACACCGCTCTGTGTGAACAATTCTTCTCGACTGGTTTATAGAATTCAGTACTACAACGTCAGGCTCACTTGCTCGAAGTCGGGCGCAAGCATTTCAACCCCAAACATCTTACCGAGGAGAAGTTTGATGGATAAATGAGAAAACGCATCCTGGTCGAATTGCAAAATTGGTCGCGACATGTTATGATTTAATAGCTAATAATCAAAAGGACCTCACTGTCAATTTTTTTTGAATCATTCGGGCTTTGCTGATCTTATATCGGAAATAAGACTATGTTCATGATTTTCTTTCCGGAATGAATGCATAAATTGACTTCGTGCTTGTAATAAATGCCTTTGAGGCTTGGTCGAGGGTGCGGCTTAGCACGGGAGTGAGTGAGGATTACTAGAAAACGCAATAGAGTAGGAGACAATAATGAGTAATAGAGAGACACTGAGGCAATGTGGATATGAATAAGTCGTCTAACATCGGAGAGACACAAGTACGAGCGGCGAAGTAATGGTTGGCCATTACAGGCTTCAAAGGGATCAAAGGTTTCCCTTCAACCTACCAAAAAATGCGATGCTTCCCTGAAGGTTGGATTCTGATCATGGAACCTCCTTGCCTCTCGTGTGTTAGTTCACACCGCCCAGGGCGCTGTGTGCTTCAACTTGAAGCGGTATCGGATCTTGCCAGTTTTTCTGACCGTGCATATACAGCAAAGTGCAACCCGGTGCAAAATATGTCAAATCTGTTGAATATCGCGTCGCTTCCGGCAACAGTTCAGCAGGTGTTCGTCAGGTGCGAGGGGGCAAGACTTCTAGAATAGTGGCGGACAATGGACAGGTTTATTTTGCACAGTTCGGCAACTGTTCAAAAAATGAATCCCAATATTCGAAGATACTCATTACGAGAATCAATCATGGTACCGCGAGAAATTGCGAGTTGACCACGAGCATAACGGATGCAAGTCTGATTTCACAACGGAGATTGCTTGCCAATTACTTGCCATATCCTATCCTATCCTATCCTTGCTGCGAACGTGTGCTGTGACTTCGATAACGCTTGTATTCGTCGCCGTGTAATACAGTCAGTCATAATACTACAATTATGGTTGGAGCCATCGTCATGGACAGGTATAGACTCGTGCTCACAAACCATTTCGGTATGACACCGGTGTGGTACCACTCCATGTCGAGTCGAAGTCGTATATGTAATGTGTCTGCTTCATTATTATACATGATCATCTAAGTAGTATCAAAAATGGATCTACGTGATTCCTCCGTGGCATACTCTATAAAGTACAGGCTCCGAACAAAAAATGGAAAGATGAATCCACGTTAGTCTACGTCAAAACCATCCTTCTTGGGATCTTCGTCGTAACGGTAGAGGAATCCAAGGTCTGCGCGGTTTTGGCGAGTTTGTTGAGTGGGAAAGTCCAACTTTACGCATTTTAACCAATTTTCGGAAGCCTAAGAATGCAACCATGAAGGATACGAACCCTGCGACCCCAGTCATCGCAAGAAAGGCATAAGGATGGCTTTCGAAATGATTCGTTAACTGTGATGTAAGCCGTTACAAATGGAGTGTTCTTCTACATAGAATAACAAGCGTACGTTCATTCCCAGTAGACCAGTAATCAAAGCTCCAGTCCCAACGCCAAAGGTAGCAATAGATACCTTTGAACGGCAATGCATGAGTAAAACGCAGTAGAAAGCAATGCAAGAACAAACTTGGAGATCGAGTGCTAGAAGTGCATTACGATTGGAATCTAAAATTAGTTCAACAATTTCTTGGGTCGATTGTACATTCGCCTGAACAAGGGTCAAGCGACATGGCTTTACAGCGGAATGGCACGAACTTCTAGATTCTCCACCTCATTGACGATCTCCTCCACCTGTTTAGAAAATGACTCAAGCAGTAGCTCGAGCTCCTCATGGTCAAGGGGATCGTGTGCAACGCCATTACGTTTATCCGTGAGATACATAGCCGACAAGTCCTCGTCTAAGATGCAGATTTAGCTATCTTATGGCCTCCACGCATTTGGAAACATACCCTGAGTGAGCACCTCGTCCAGGGCTTCGCCAACCTAAAAAAGAATTTGGTTTGTGGAATCATGCGAACGAGATATTCACAGACTAGTTTTGCCCTGTTGTGGAAACTGGCCAAACGCCGGGAGTAGTGGAGCAAACGTTTGAATCGATCGTGGTCAATATCATCTTCGAGCTCAGCCAAGAGGCCGCCGACAAGCGTACGTATGAAAACCTGTGTGGCGGGCGTATTAGCTGCTGCCATAGCATCACATCCGAAACTGCCTCACCATTTCTGCTTCCAGAGCTGACAATACAGACAACAAGGTTGACTCGAGGGCCCTGGAGTCATGATGACGATATAGCTTGAGCGAGGTAAATCAGAGCATACCGAAATTCATATGGCAGCCCACCCCCTTTGAGCTTCAGATTATGCTATACATATTTCATTTCAGAGGGAGAACCAATCAAGCCAATGAAACATGTTACTTCTAGGTGGTAGAGATATACGGAATGGAGTCTTGAGTCGGCAGAACCATATGTATCAAAAAGCACAACAGTATCAGCCTTGATGAGAGCTCGGATATGGAGGATATTGACCTGTGGAAAGTTGTTCACCCGAATGTTTAGAATAATACATCACTCTCACCAGAATAGCTTCCTTTCTAATTAATATGGTAGGGACGAGATTTGGGACTCTGGAATCGATTTTGCGGAGATCACGAGGCTTGAGTCGCATTAGATTGTAAAAAAACAATCGATTTGCGCGAAAAAACTTACATTCAATTGATGCTCGACACTCAGGTCGGACTTTTTGAATTGTCCGGAAATCGTCTTGACGTTGCCTAGATGTCCTTGTCAACTTTCTGAACAAATTAGATTACCTTCCACAATCACCTTCAGCGTCCAAAACTGTACCTGAATGAATCTGGTAAGTGAGTAGGCTGATCCGCATCTTAAACCGGTGGCTCACAGCGTAGCATGAGATCAGTAGGTTGGCGGCCCTTCATGACGTTCTCCAGGATGGCTGCTTTCCCTGCCTCCTCTTCCGCTGGAGAAAGAGGCCTCGATTGACCTGGCTGTGATTTCCACATGTGTCGCACTTGGTAAGCAGTAACGCGTCCAACGACCATATTTTGGGTCAGTGGAAAGGGATCAAGCAAGGGATTGACGCTTGGGCGAAATGACCTCCCAAAGGCTTTGAATCCTGTCCAGCGGGGACCGCCGTGAAGCGTTGCACATTGATAACTCGATGATAAGCCAGTGACATTGTAAGATGCATGCACTACATGTTTCACGAGAGATTTTGGACCAGCAGTATGCATACGCAAAGGGTAAAAAATCGGGCCTCAACGTTGAAAATTGTGTTTGTATCCTGTTTGTATCACAGCGACGTGACAGTCACAGGCACGGCGGATCAACTAGGCTAGGCCCCATGTCGGCTCTTGAAGAATATCTGCGGGGTGATCTGGGGAAATCTATTCTTCACTTCGTCCGGCCATTCTCATTCTCCAGCTTTGCAAGTCTCTGAAGATTTAGAGAATTAATAAGAACTCAAAATACTATATACCTGTGAAATCAAATGCCATCTCGATCTTCTATGTTCATGCACTGACAAGACAAAGAGACATTTGCTCCTTCTTAAATAAGAACTCAAAGATTAAACTTACTATTACCTGTATGATTCATTTCGCTAACTTTTTCTCCAGGAGCCCAAAACAACGTGCAGAAGACTTGATCGGATAATCCCGTAATTGGGAAAGATAGGATAGATCTACATTCTATGCTGATCCAGGTTTACGCCCTCACGGATTCAATATAAATAACGAGATTCCTGAGGGAACATTCTTCAATATCGTTTCCTTTAACCGTATCATGAACTTCCTCTGCCCCTCATAACCTCAAAGTTACTGCCACAATATGACCGAGACTCGAAGACTTTTGGAAGCGGCCAATGCTCTTTCTCGGTTGTTGGTCGCAAACCGTGTGTCGCATGCTTTCTACGGTAGTGTGTTCACTGCCATACTTGCAAACGCTCCTCAATGTGAGGTGTGTCGTCATTGTTTAAACGCTTATTCTTGATTTAATGTCCATCAATAAGGAAATTTACTGCATCGTTGAAGGAGGCCAACATCAGAGTCATCCTTTTCGTCGTGTGCGCGATGCAATTTCGGACAACGAAGATTTCTCTACAACTCTTTCACCTTGGACCAACAGGTACGGGCGACAGTCTTAGCATTCTTTTTCGATAACTAAATTATAATCAGATTACATGTTACTTATCGTCGACCAATCCCGGCCATTGAAGTAAGATGCCTTTTCAGTTGCCACTCCTTCTATCTTATTCACTCAGACGAACAAGATTGAGATACTACCTGCTGGTGAGGCTGGCCCTCGCCGACTGGACGCTTCAACAGTTGTCAAAATTCAGGGAATACCGTTTCTTACCATCTCCGAATTCATACGAGCCAAACTAAAAACGTGGATGATGTGAGCTCATTTTTTGAACTGTCTATGTTATTGAGTTGCGCTGAACAATTGGACATGCATAGTCGAATGTCAGACAGAGACGCCCAAGATGTGACTTTCGTTCTATCTCGATATTGGAACCGAGTCGATATCAATCGCATCCCAGAACAAGATATGAATTATTTCACTACCAGGAACCCTTCTTCCCAGCTTTGGTGGTTAGCATTAAAGAGGAAATATGGCATGTAAACTCAAGTCGGGTCGGATATATATCAGGGTTCTATCGGTCACATCTATTACAATAATTCCCTACTTTAAGATTATTGGCTCGACAATGATACAAATTAGGAATAGTCATTCGAGGGCAGGTAATAATAGCTTCCCTTGTTTATGATAGCAGCGTATGTATGACTCTGGCGTATGTGAATCGTCCACTGATAAGGCATTTGACCTTGAAAACAAGTCATGCAATCGATGAAAACGAATAGACTTTTGCTGAGTCCGATAGAATAGCGTATCTGTAGCGGCACATCATGACTCGGAGAACCTCAGAGAGTAATGTCGGATTCTATACGCATAGCCTTATCGGGAAGCGTGTTTAAAGAGCCAGAACGGATAAACCTCAATAGTCTCCAAATCACAGGAGCGAGGCCTACGTGGTCAGGACCCTCGAAACAACGATATGTCACAAGAACATGGGACGGGAGCGACGACCTGGCGCCTAGACCGTCGGTGGATTGAAATCAGATACTGCTCAGTCCAGCTAAAGGAAGAAAAGCTATCATTAGCTAATAAATTAAGGATGACCGAGCGCGAGAACCGTAACTCTTCCCAGTTTTACCGCATGCACCAAGAAAATTACACAGAACAACTGGACCAACGCGTAGATTGTACTGTATTGCACATGTTCATCCTGAGAACCAGGCAATTTTTGCCGCAGCGACATGCGCTAGGCAATGTCGAATTGCATCCGGCAGAAGATGTCGTGCGACGCCTCTTATTCAATGAATGATATTCCAGGGACTACGGGAAAGGCAACACTTCATTCCCTCCCGTTTTTTCTTTGGGTTCGAGAGCGACTGGATATATCCAAATGTGCCATGGTGCCCATCGTGATATTGAATCGATGGATGAGAAGAATAGATAGTATAGCATCAAGACGGCTTCAATAATCTCAATACTTCGTCTACACTTTCCATATACTCAGCCCAATTCCCCTGACTTTGCGCGCAATATTCTGAGTACAAGACCAGGAAATCTGCATGGACCTCACCTAATATCTATGGTATCTGAAGACCTCCAATCTTGCTGTTGTGTAGTTGTGGAGTTGATTTCGATCGCTAGACGTGAATTGTCAATAACTTGCAGTTATAGCTGAGAATCACACTTTACATTCAAACGCTGGGCCTACATACAACGAGCCTGTAATGGACATATTTTCAGAAAGTGGATCGTGAAACGAGTTCGAAGTTAAGCTGGTCGGCGCCATACATGTAGTCAAGGTCGGCGGGATTGAATTGAGCCCGAGTCGTTCCTCTATCAAAGGACCCGATGAACGTTGAGCATACACAACGACTTCGAGTTGATGCGAAAGAACCTGCCTATCCCGTGATCGAATTGCATTGATGCGGATGGGGAATGATGAGGTCCAGATTCAGACCTTTGCTTCCCAGTGACAAGGTTGTATACGCCAGTCAATCCACTGATAAAGATGACATTTAACAGGGTGTCCCTGGAGGAGATTCAGTATTTCGCATCTTCTGAAGTTCATAAGTAGATTGGAATACCATAAGCGCCCCGCAAGTTGTATCCTGCAAAACATTTGAGTAGGAAGAACAAAAAGTCAAAAAACGCTGACCGTTGTTCGAATCGTTCTAACTGAAGCATACATTTAACTACATCACCCATTTCGAGATCTATGTCTATATCCAGGCCTAAGCGTTTTGCTTTCCATATATTAATCAGTAGGACGATCCCAGAATTAGCAATTGCAGCCTGTGAATTGAATTTCATCTCTCAGGATCCCCTCTTCGAAGACAGTAATCTTACCAGCATTTGTGGACCAAGCGAGAGATAATCACGCTTGCAATGTGCTTCCACGATATGAATACACGAATGTGCTGCATTGACACATACTTCCAGCGAAGTAGGAGATGTTGCTAGACCATTGCGATACGTTTCCATCCGAAGGAAAAAATACATTATATAAAGCATTGCGGACTGGTGAAATGACACCGTATCTTGACGTAGGGGATCCCATTTCACTAAAAAATCAGGAATTTGAGTCATGAGATGAGACGAGAAGTTGGACATACAGTGTGCAGGAATGTTTTCTAGCCAAGCACCTAATGCTTTGTCGATCTTGATCACGGTCTGCTGTCTTAGGAATAAAGCATCTGGGTCAGGTTTACGTCTAGGACGCACGGAGCTCTGAATCGACGATTTTCAGCAACGACTTTAGCAAGGCACAAATAATAATCACTGTTGCACGCTGAACAGTCTCTAATATACCAACTAGTTTGAGCATGTGTATCCAATATGACAATTGGCACAATTTCCCTAGGGGTTGTTTGAAAGCTAGTTCGCCGGACTGCTCCCAATATTCATCATCACACTCAATAGGAAGCTCTGCATCATAACTGGGTAAAATGCGTTAATGGTTTCACCCAGTAAACATCGTCCGAACTCACTCATCTGAAGTCATAGCCCGTGGCCTACCGAGATTGATACTCAGAGAGAGGTCAATATAGTTCAAGATCCAAAAGGCACGTTTCCAGAGCTCTCCCGCAACTGTAGGCGGCGTAGATTTCTTACGATGTGCGCCTACATCTTGAAGAAGGCGGATTCCCAGCCCCGTCAACCCCAGACTGGAGTAAGGCATGGACGTAGTTTGCATAAACATGACATAGAGCTGTGGACTAAATGAACGATCCACCGCACATTAGATACCAAAATCACTCACGATAAGTTTCTGCACCTGCATTAAGGATGGTGCCTCCGAGAACGTAATTGGTGCCGGATTCACTTGCTGTATCCACATAAAGCCTGCGGAAAGTGTCGACTCATGCGTGAAAGTTCGAGGATCGTCTGAGTGTCGAGCAGAGAGCGCACACATGGCCAACAAAGTTTCGCCGAAGTATCGATTATGGTAGTGCAGACCAGAAATCACGGACCTCTCGAAAGTCGGGCGATGGAAAAGAGGGAAATACGGCTGAGATTTCACAAACCAAAGATCTATTAGACGATCAAGCAGATCTTGCGGAGGAAATATGAGTGGTGGAAGTTGAGGTTCATTTGTGATTTGCCACTAGAATACACAAAACTTCAACTGTGAAGACTACGTAGTCCTATAAATCACGTACGGGCTGAATGGTCCAAAACACAGGACGCTTGCAAACGTCATGATGTGTGTCCATTCCATTGCCCTGATTAGCAGCGATACCAGACTTTATGAGCATGAGTCTATTGGAAGCAGAATAACGTTCAGGAGATTGGCTGAATTGTAATTTCTTCAATGTCTCGGAAAGTTCATCGGTATCATCATGATCGTCCTGAAATCCCAACGTTGATGGTTCTCCGGCATGAACCGGTACAGGTTCGGGGGATTCTATGAACTGCTCCATAACCTTGCGCACGGAAGAATAGCGGAACTTACCATTACCCAGATCCGAATTCGACATTTGAACCATAGCAAGTTGTTTCTCGAGTGTCCGGATATAACTAGCTAATTCTCTCAGGATTTGCTGCAGTTCAGTTTTGTTTTCTGGTAGGTTGTAAGGAACAGAAGATAGTATGGATTCCGTTAAGGCTTTCATGTTGTCACTTTTCAGCTGCGCGGATCGTCTAAAGGAAATTTAAGAGTATATGTCTATACTTAATCTGAAAGTTCATACCCAGCAGGTGGTCCTCTTTTCTAAGATTATCTGGATTGAAACCTAGCTGCTGATCAGTTATACAATGTGAATACCTTTCTCGGTACCGTATGGAGACAGTCAATCTTTTGTTGAGTGAGAACGGCTGAATTTCAAAGAATTCAGAAGCCGACCTTCATGGATATACAGTTAGAACATGCCTCTCCTCCTCTAGTCGCGCTGTCGCCTGTAAATCTTTCGTTGAGCTGAGATTCTCGCAATGTATGAAATGACTTACATCGCACTTTGCGCCCTCTACAGTAATTACAGGCATTGGGTCGCCGTTTCATTAAGCCTCCAGAGATGGCATTGGAATCAGCATCCGACATTACTGTAAACGGCCGAGAAACACGAACTAAGGACGCCCTTTTAGTCAGCAATTCCTGAAAATTCGGCTAATTGACTCCGCGACCTACCCCAAAAGCTTGGAGAACTTCGTCTGAACATAATGATTGTTGACCGATCGCGAAAATCATCTAGCTATACATCGTTTGCTTTAGAGATTGTAGCATATAAGTAGTCTCTGACCTAACAACTAATACTAATTTCCAAGTACAGGGTGTCTTAATCTAATGAAGCATTTATTGTGTTGAAAAATGGAAATCAAGCTGTATTAGGCTGGGTCGTGCAAGATAACGCGTACAACGACAAAGGCATTGCCTCTCAATACTCGAGGCTTGAGATGTTTTGCGGCCTCCATAGCGGTTATCCTTCCAACGCGATTACGTCCAGTGAACTGATTGCAAATAGTATGATTGAAGGGAATGAAGATTGGACTTGTGTTGATTTTCCGGACGAATGAATGCGCAATGATTTGAGCCGTTGATTTGGATGCGGCTGCCCGAGAAGTCGAGAGGAAATGAAGAACCCCAGCTGGTAGGCCAGGCTCATGGAGTATTTTGACAATGATGGCCTGACTCCTGGTACCCATTTCGGAGGAAGGGACTACGCAGGAGAACAGCTCGAAGTACGATGCTCACTGGACAATTCCAAGGTGTAATGGTAAAAGCTGAACTAGATAATAGAATTGGCGTTCAAGATTGACTGCAAGAGGGAGGAGGACATACAGAGACATACAGAGACATACATCACTCTCATTGCCCAACATTCGATTGATAGTGTGGCGCCTTAACTTTTGCGGGTGATCAATACATCTCATTTCGTTCCAGAGTAGCCGTATCGAGAGATGCAAACCAATTATTGAACATGCACACTGGTGTCACTGGAGGAATGGCAGCAGTCTCACCAGCGACTACTTCAAGGGATAGCATCCTTGTATTCATTCGACTTGAGGAAATCAGCAGCTTCGCTGAATATGTCGCGACGTTCGTTCAGGCCAGAATGTTCCCATGTTTGAAAAGCATTCCCGGTGGCGAGGATTGCATTCCGATAGTCCTTGCTAGAAGCAGACGCGGAACTCCGACAATGGATCTCTTAGACTCTTACTCCGATCGCGGCGCCATACCTTGAGGAAGTCCGTCGGCCGTTGATATAGAGAGGGGTAAAGGGCAGCATTGCTGAACACCAACTTCGGTGAACCTGTTTGAGCGTGAGCTTTTTATTTAGTCGTATTCAATATCCACATACAACAAGCCTCACAGATCATCATAGTCGAGGGTGATGAGCTTGCGGCGCAAGTTGAAGAGAGGTTAGAAGTATAAGAGTGGGCTTTTATGGAAAACTTGTGTAGGACTGTTTGTGCAGGTTTGTGTGCATAATCCACAACGCTCAACCGAGTCAACATAAAACGGTGCGCATCCATTCTGAAATAGACTCGGAGGACCGTCAACTTACGAAAAGAGTTCACATAGACTAGGCCATAATAAAGACAGGTTGTACATGCTTACATATTAAAGGTATAATGATACATCTTCCGTCGTTGTACTTTCAAGGGCCACGTTTTGTTCACGTCGAATTCCAAAACTCAGAGTCACCTGAATGATCCCCAAACTCAGACCAATAACCAGCCCCTGCGATGTTTTCACCGGAGAGTCCTACAAATGAAGCGGAGTCGGGATATTGGGGATTCTTCAGCTCGATGGGCGGAATGACTTCAAGATTAAAGTCGTTCTGCAAGAGCATGCTCGGCTCTGTTTGCCATATCATGCTGGGATCCCACGGATAGAACGAACTGTTCATCTCGTGTGCTATAGGAACACCTGTGTGGATATCGAGATTGGTGGGGATCTGTTGTTGTAGGTCCCAAGTATCGGGACGAGGAGGTCCAACGAATTGATTGAAACTTGATGGAACGTAGTAGCTCGAGATTGCTGAGGCTGGCGTGTACGGTTCGGAGATGGGTGAGGAGGCTACAGAAGATGAGGCAGATACGGGATCTATGTTGAGAGTCGGAGGCTGAAGTTGCGCGCCAGTTCCGTTCGATATCGGACCATGCGCCGCAAAATCATACAATACGGATGTCTGTTCACGAATGCAACAGAGATAAGTATTGATTCAACTACATTGAACACTAACGCATTACCTGAAGCCCCGCTTCACAATCAGGATGTTCGTAAGAAGGCCCTGGAAGATTACTGGGGCAAAAATCGAAATTCGCCATGATATCGTCCTCGTTCCCGCTGTAACCAGCTCGTCGACTGATCATAGGGAGGAGGGAAGAAGAAGAAGAAGGATAAGAAGGAAGGATGTTGGGGATGTGGATAGTCTGATAAGAGAGAGGCGGCGGGGTAGGGGCAGAATTCGAACGAGCGATGACCTGGGGAGGGGGGACCACATAGGTTGTTAAACTGCCTGTGTCGTCTTTCTTCCTAGTATCCGCCGCTCTGCGCCTAGTATACTTCTTGTTCCTAGCCTTTCCGTGCTGATCCCGAACACGATTCGGCCGGTAGACGTAGCCGGGATACTTCTCCTGATGTATCCGCTTCTTTTCCTTTGCCATGTCCTCCCAATACCGTCGGTCCTCAGCAGAGAGGGCTTTCCATTGTTGGCTGATAGTTTTCGACAGATCCGCCTGGCGTTGCTTTTTGCAACCGTGGCGGGAGGCCTCCTCCCCCTCCTGCTGACAACCCTCGGCACGCTGGCTTCGGAAGAGAATAAAAGAGTTCTCCGGGCGTTTGATATAGTCATCATCACCCTTCCGAGGTCTACGCGCAGCGTCGAGGGTTGCCGACTTGTTGCCTGCAGATACTGATGGTATTGATACAGAAGATACCGAAGAATTGGGAGATAGTGTTCGTGAAAGTGGCGGGGTTGCGAGGAAACATGATGGCGCTGGGGAAGTGATGTTAAGCGAGGATAGGTCGGGCTCGAAAGGAGAATGAACAGGTGTTGAGTACGGAGATGCGTCAAGAGTATGGGAAACAGGAAACGTGAATGCTCTGGGCGTTGGCGCAATGATGGCCAACGTCGGAAATGAAGAGTGCGTATCTACTTATAAAGCAGCTAATCAGATTTATTGCATCAAATAATTCGGACTGCATACCTTGATATGGTTCATCGTGCGTGCGTGAAGGAGGCATGACAGATTATCAAATCGAACAAATACAACAAAGAACAGAGATGGGAATATCTGAGGGGAGGGGGGGTCGCGTTATTGTGAAAATAACGACGAGTGGGAAGTGTGAATTGCTCTCCAGCTTGACTGCCCTATGCCGTCAAGATCAATTGGGTAAGAAACGAAACGAAAAGACAATACGACGCGTACTTATAGCCTCGTTGAGATGGTCCGGAGCTTCATACTGATCCATTGTCTTCCATATCAGGAATTCGAGGGGGCGCGCCAGCCTACGGGAAAATTTCAATTAACATGTCTTGTTATCGACTTGACCCTTTGATTCCGTATACCCGACTGAGAGTCGGTCAGAATTCCATAGACTACAGGAGATTTTTTGGAAAGTTGCTTTGTGCACTCAGCACTATACGTCTGTGACTTATCACCTCTTATCACCAAGTACGCCTTCGGAAGGGTTAAACGTTTTGATTCGGCAAATTGAGGAAATCATCATTTACTTTCAAAGTTCCTAATTGGGAACGTTGGATCCGACCTCATGTTCAACTCCGTCAAGATGCCTGATTTGTGTTCTTCATCGATGGGTGATGGTGTCCTCGTTCGTTGTGGTCATCTTTCATAAAGAAGAGTGAAGGCTCCTTGGTCAGGCGTCGTCGGTGCACCGAGAGTCGCATGCTTTGTTTATGACCCACGGACCCCTGCGGATGTATCTCTTGTCTCGAAATAAGCGAAGTAAGACTTTTCCCACATACACCCTCATACACCGCGACACCGTCTTGTTCACCTCGAAAATCCTTTGTATCCGCGTTTCAAGTTTAGCTCGAAATCCACGAATTTGTTCGTGGCAGGATTGGAAAGTTGGCTGGCAGCTGGTGATTGATGCGCTCAAATTTTGAAAGTATCAAGCGATGACTACAGCATACTTAGTATACGCACTGCTGAGGCAGGCTTGGAGGAGGAGCTGAGGAGGAGGATGAAATTGGCGGACGGAAGTATTACGTGTGACTCATAGAGCCACATTTTTACATGAAACGCCATGTGGCGAACGGAGACAAACATGAAGCTTGACGACGCAGCACGCTCTAACGGATGTAATTTGGACAAGGCGAGAAAAGTCGAGAGAGAAACTGGGAGAAGAAAATGAATGAAAATTGCTGAGAAAACTTGTTACGAGCCAATCTGATCGTTTAATTAATGGCTGATTGCACTGGCAGGACCTGAACCTGGACACGGAGCGAGACTAGTTAGAAGTAATAATATTATCAACACTTATTATAACTAGTCCAAGTTACGAACTCAACAGAGTCAAAAATTTTCACTAGGCTATGTACCTTGTTTCTCGACTTTGAATTCTCGAGAAGTAGGATAATGTGAACGATGATCCTATCATCGACCGGTGAAGTGACATGAGTTCAAGTTGAATGATTTCTCGATAAGCGCTAAATCTCTCCACTGAACTGACCTTATGACACGTATACAAAATTACTGGGAACTCCTAGGAATCGAAGTCGGCCGTTGATTCGTTCAATTTACCGCAGGAAGAAACTTTGAAAATTCGGAACACTTCCAAACCTTTCAATCTTGACATATTGCATGCAAGCTATCATTAACTATCATTCAATCATTCTTATCCGGTTTGTCAGAAGTTCGTGAAACCACTTATTGGTTCACCCTATCTCTGCGGCAGCCCCATAGCTCCCCAAAGGCGCTCCGACGTTTTCGAACGCATATGTACATGGAATTTAGAAGGAGGAACCACCCCACCTTCGATGCTTCGACGATCATCCTCGTTCGGCTGCGATTAAATGCGCTCAAATTTATGGCAAATGCTATAAAAGCCAAACCTCAACCCGGAATACTTTCATTTCCCGTACCATGACTTCCCCCGAGAGCAACCACGTCCGAAATGCGACGGTTTTGGGTGACCAGAAACTGAAGGATTCGCCGACCAGTCCAAATTTCAGTAGAGAATCTTCCACAGACAGTCAAAATTCCACCACATCAAGTAACGTTGTACCTCCGTTGACTGCACATCCTTTCCGCACACTCGTTCTCTGTTTTGACGGGTATGTCTTATCAATTCTCTCTCTTCTTGATTTTTATTGATCAGTATATTTCCTTTCACACTTATTCTTAGCCATTCAATTGATCGGTTCGGCTTACCAGATTCGATTCTGACAATTCGAACATTGTGCAACTATTTTCTACGCTGAAAAAGGACGACAAAGACACACAAATGGTCTACTACCAGGTATAATCATCGCTGTTGACTAGTATTTGACTCTAATTGAAATGCCCTCCCTTGAAGGCTGGTATAGGGACTTACACGTCTCCGCAGATTGCTACGCCAATGATGGCTAAGTTCTCGAAGGTGCGTTTCGTGCATACTCTTCTACTGTTCCACGCTTGATAATTTACTTCATTCAATAGACTATAGATATGGCAATAGGTGCGAATACAGCGTTCTCGAAGTAGGCGTGTATTGATCAAAAGAATGGGATCAGGATGGTACTTGGATGCTCATGTTATGGGTTCGTTCGTAACCAAGATGATCGCATGAACAGCGATGAACTGACCATCGAGTTAGGTGGCTATGAATTCCTTATGCAGAACTGTGGGCTCCCAACAATTACTTTTTGGGAGACTTCCTACTAACTCCGGATCATGATCAGATAAAGCTGGCGATCGTATTTGCATTTTTGGTTTTTCACGGGGCGCATACACTGCCAGAAGGTGCTCTTCTCCCCACTTTATCTTCAAGAATGAGCTATGTCAATTGTAGTGAACCGCGTTCAGTCTGGCAGGAATGATTCACAAGGTAAGTAGGACGGTATTTTCCCCCTTGCGAGAACAATTCCTGAGATTACGATCTAGGTCGGGATACTGCCTGCGTGCAACCACCAGCAAGTCCCATTTGCGTACAAGATGTTCACTCGCGATGATGAGATCGGGTACGCGCAATCCGCCGCTTTCAAGAAAGCGTTCTCAGTCGATGCTACGATTGAATTTGTTGGCGTTTGGTACGCTCGTCCCTTCATCAGATGTTTATTTTTCCCCCTCTAATTGACTATGCAGGGATACGGTGAATTCGGTGGGCTTGATACCGCATCGTCTACCTTTCACTAGGTCGAATACCCTGGTAAAAACTTTCCGTCACGCCGTGTCGTTGGACGAACGTCGCGCGAAATTCAAAGCAAATCTTTGGAATTCTCCTTCTGATGTAAATACCAACAACATTGAGGAGACAGGGAAACACTCGCATCATCATCACCACCATCTCGACCGTGAATACCTCCGCTTCTTCAAAGACCCAAACCAAAAGACGGACATTGAGGAGGTGTGTGCTGAAATGACTTTGAAAATTTTTTGTATAATGTATTTTTTCCTTACATAGGTTTGGTTCGCTGGATGTCACTGCGGTAAGTGCCAAACGACGTATAAATTTACTCGATTCATTGAAACTGGTTATAGATGTTGGAGGAGGATCTGTTTCGAATACAGAGACGACTAACCTCGCTAGAATCCCCCTTCGGTGGATGATTCGACAGTGTTTCAAGACTAACACTGGGATTTTGTTCAATTCAGAAGGCCTCCGCTCGTTGGGATTAAATCCCAGTTCACTGTGGCCTAAAGTTGAACCTCGTCCTGCTTTGACCGCTCCAGTGACTCCTTCCCGCATCCGGCCCATCCCGCGTAATCCCCCTCCTCTAATCTCTCAGGATCTTTCTCAGGATCTTTCAAAAGGGGGCAGCCGTAGCATATACAAAACTGAAGAAGAGCTCGACTGGGAAGATTCCATGAGCCCTATCTACGACCAGCTGAGCCTTGCTCCTGGATGGTGGGCGCTCGAGTTCCTGCCCGTGAAGAACAAATTCCACGACGGATCGGGTAAGTTCTTGACGGAGATTGAGTGCAACCTAGGGAGAGCAAGGAAAATTCCGAGGCAGAAGCAAGGTGTGAAGATTCATAGGAGTGTGAAAATGCGAATGGAGGCACAGTATGAAAATGGTAAAAAGTATATTCCGAGGGCGAAGTTCGATCCTCAATATGTTACTTGGGTTGATTAGTCTATCGTTCGAGATTTCTGCACAGTGATTGATCATATCATTCCTTTTCCGTCAAGCATGAGTGTTGTAATACTTATGTATCAACATCGCTACGTTTCCTGTGCCGGTTTCTTTTCCTGCCTAATTCTGACATGTACAGATTCGAGTGCCACCTGATCATTAAAGCTTTTTGAGCAGGCATGACCAGTGTCAGTCTCTGTGACGAGAATGCCGCTAATTGTCACAAACGGGACATAGTTGCATGGCGATCTCACCGGATCTTTGGCAAACCTTTATGCGGTGGGGTGTTTTCAGGTGTTTTCTTTCTTGGCGGAAAAATAGACGCCAATGGATAGACGCCTGCCGGAGATAGCTTTGTCCTTGTCCCAACGTTCAAGCCAATGTTTTCAACAATCCCAACAATCCCAAGAATAACCGCTAAATCCTACTGGTCAAGGAATGCCTAGACCTCTACGAGGTGGAATCAAGTGTGAAGCAGGTGGAATAAGTTGGAACGATGTTCCTCTTCACCTGTATTCCAGGTTTATGCCATATGAAAACTTGATTAGATTTGTCCTTCCATATTGAAGGCCGGAAGCCTCGTAGGTTACGAGACAGAATAACTATTGTCAACAGTCACCACCTTGGTCACCCCGTTGGTTTCTTTCTCTTTTTGTTTTAAGCCAGTTGTGGGCTCCATCAATATAAATGATGGATCTGATGTATTCACGGGGAGTTCACAGGATCAAAATATAATACGGAGACCGAGAGCTATAACAAGTCCTCCCTGGACTGTCAATCCTTCGCTTACCTTTCTTTCCCTTACGACTGACACTGCTCGTCGTCCACGAAGGCAATGTCGATAACGAACGCGAACCACCTACGGGACACGACTGGCGAGACATCTGTGACGATCATTAATGACAATGACAGGATAGAGGAGGAATTGAACACGCCGAAAGGACTGTTATTCTCTGTGGATCCTCCAGCCCAAGACGCCTCGACGCTATCCCCACCCCGTTCTCGACCGCGTCCTATGCGTGAACACAAGATAGATTCGCGTATTATACCTCCGACAATACCTCCCGAGCATGAGCATCGGACTCTAGTCCTCTGCTTCGATGGTGATTCCCTTCCCTTCTCTCGTCCTTCTATAGCTCATTTACGCATGCCCACACAGGTACTGGTGACCAATTCGATGTCGACAACTCAAACATTGTGCAGTTGTGCTCGCTGTTGAGGAAGGAGAACCGGTCGAAGCAGATGGTGTATTATCAGGTGCGCGAGCACGCTGTAACTTACATTCTAGATACGCGCTCACGATATGATTTTGGTTGGCAGGCGGGTATCGGGACGTACACTTCTCCCAGAGTCGCGACGCCCCTGATGTCCAGGATATCAAAGGTGACGTCAAATGAACCTAACATCTCGAGAGACGCGTATTAATATCACCGTTTCTGAACGCAGGCGATGGATATGTTGATCGCAAACCAGCTAAATGCGCATGTTATGGGTAGGTACAGCGTCGTTTGACCTCCCGAAAGCATTGCATGCTGATGACAAGATGCGGTTGCCAGACGGGTACGAATTCCTGATGCAAAACTGTACGAGTAAAGCGACTGCGGACGGCGTCCCGAGCATCTAGTGCTGATTAGGACGTGTTTAGATACAGCTGGCGATCGTATCTGCATGTTCGGGTTCTCGAGAGGCGCGTACACTGCCAGAAGGTGATGGAAGCTCAGATTTCACACAAGCCCCATGATGTTGATGATTGCGCCGCGTTTCATACATAGCCTTGCGGGCATGCTCCACAAAGTCGGGCTGCTCTCTAAAGACAATTTTCAACAGGTTCCGTTTGCATATAAGATGTATACGAGAGTAGACAAGGTCGGGTGGGAGCAGTCCAATGCGTTCAAGGAAGCGTTCTGTAGGGACGTGGTTATTGATTTCCTTGGGGTATGGTGAGTAAACCTCTTTTGTACGGACAGCTAGCAAGCGTCTTGAACTCACTGGGATCGGAACAGGGATACTGTGGATTCTGTAGGTTTGATACCTAAGCGACTTCCATTTACCACTTCGAATACCATCGTTCACACATTTAGACACGCGATATCCCTTGACGAACGACGCGCCAAGTTCAAACCCAACTTGTGGAATCTCCCCCATCCGCGGTCTGAGCATTCACAGGACTTGCCTCCAAGTCGACCGACTTATTCTGGTTTCTCGTATCGTTCAAGTGGCAAAGAACGCTTCCGGCAGCTATCGAGAAGCCCGAAACAGAGGCTCAGTCCGTTGCCTCCTTCCATTGAATGGGAAAGTTCGGAAGACAATCGACTAAGCGATTACGAAGAGCGGTTCTCCCTGCACAGTGAATACAATACGACTCCAACGGACGTACAGGAAGTCTGGTTTGCTGTGAGTAGTTACCATTCAGTGTGGGGGTCACTATTCCGTCTAACTCCGTTTTCAATTCCAAGGGTTGTCACTGTGGTAAGTAATCATACGTATACAACTTTCCGCATGGTATTCTGAGCTGTGTTTCCTATAATCCATAGATGTTGGAGGTGGTTCTGTAAAGAACTCTACCCGACACACACTTGCACGAATTAGCCTTCGCTGGATGATTCGGGAGTGCTTCAAAGCTAACACCGGGATCATGTTCAATTCACAACGTTTGAGGTCGGTCGGACTGGATCCTTCGGCTCTGTATCCATTTATCAGTCCGAGGCTTCCACCACTATCAAGTGAAAAGATTCATACAATTGCGTCTATTCCTCAGAAGAAATCAAAATTGCATCGAGTTTTAGCAAGTTGGCGGAAATTGATACCTCGCAATACGGGGTCGACATTCAATTCCACCACTCTGGAGCCTGATTCCCTGGGGGGCTCGAAAGAGAAGGATAATGAAAAGACACGAATTTTGTCGGAAGAGGAAGAGGATCTCGAGGACGTACTCTCTCCCAAGTATGACCAACTCAAAATAACACCGTTTTGGTGGATTCTCGAGGTGATCCCAATGCAATTCCGTTATCAGAGGAAGTGTGATGACTGGGTGTCATATTTTGGGTTTGTACTCTTTTTCGTTTCTTCCGGGGCTTGGTTTGGACTTATTCAATATTTCGATTAACCTTGAAGATTTAATCTGGCGAGACCTCGGCACATTCCAGAGCAAGCTTCCAATGGTGTTTATGTACATCGCAGTGTTAAAATACGGATGGAGGCGGAGAAAGTAGGTTCGAATGGTAAACGCCGTAGATATTTGCCCAAAGCCCACTTGGAAGTTGAGCCTATTTGGGTCGATTGACCGTTAAATTAATTACCTTAGAACTCTTATGTAATGATCAGATAATGTGGAACCGGCGCCTAAATACAACCATCTAGGACGTCATAGTTCAGTGGCTCCATCTATGGTCCTTCATCGAATGTCGTCACAAGCATACGGCGATGTTATAAGACAGACCCAGTGTTTCATTTCTCTCATTCAATCATCCTACAGCCTTCGCCATGGTCTCCCATCACGCACCTGCTCTTCGAGTTGGCCTATACTTTGCTCTTGTATGCAAATTATCATTGTTATCGTGTCAATTTTAACACATTGCACTTTATAGTCGTTGTTCTCCATCGTCTTGCTTGGTCTCACAGCCGCCAGAATCCATCAGACATTGAATTTCGCTCCCGGAGTCAGCTTCTATGGTGCGTCTTTTGCTCAGCTGGGTTAGTGATATGTACATGCTCATCAGTGTCTCAATCATAGATCCCATTGTCGTTGAATTGCTTGTCACGTCTGTTCTCGCCATGATCTGGTCGTGGTTCATGTAAATATCTCCAATCTCTCTGCTTGCAGTTACTCATGAAATTTCAGTATACACACCATCCACACCATCCGAGTTAGCGGACCCTTGACCACTTTCCGACACGAATCCATCGGTTTTTTCATTATATGGCTCATGTTCCTTGTCGGTACAGCCATAGCTACGGTGCGCAAACATCCACCATCCTGTGTGCTCATAACTCAATCTTTCAGCACAGAATTACTGGGCAAACCTCAGTGTTTGCTTTGGTGTATTCACCTGCGATATTCTCACCGCCATTGTCGCCTTTGCTTGGCTTTGCTTTATCACCATGACGTTGATTGGGTTCTCTACCATGCTCTTCCTTGCCAGGAACAATGGTTATAGCAGTTACGACGAGCCTTTACACGGAAGGTGGGGAACCGGGTCGAAGGTTTAACCCAAGGAAGTAGCATAATAATTCCTAATATTTCTACATTTTTCACGCCTTTCATGACTGTTTGAACATAGTTGTTCTGTGCTCCATGCTTTATGTATTGTTGTATTTGTTGATTTTGATTCATTATTCTACGTTTTTCGTGTACTTCTAATCATAGCTGTACCATGCTGTCCTTACACTCCTGTACATATAAGGAGATTGCTATAGACCATTTGGCGTTGTAAACCATGTGTTGTTGACGATTAACAACGTATCTGCATGCTGTTCGTATATTATGAAACGTCGTCGTGTGTACCAGTTTCAACTCTCACCAACGCCATTACTTTCTCAAGTTTTATCCTGAATCCATTTCACCATGAACATAAGATTAGCCAGGGTGCGTGATGCTCTCTTCGAGCTGTTGAAAACAAGAATTGCCCTGTAAATGATTACAGGTGCGATTAAATTTTTTTTTTTGAAATTCCATCTTTTTCAAACGACGATACTCAAAGCTTCTCTTGCAGCCTGAAGACCTTTCTGGCATGCAAGGTATGCGGCTCACTCATGTGTGACTTGTGCGCAAGCAGACTTCGTCTACCACCAAGCTGGAAATCTTGTGAACTTGCCCGAGAACTATGTGCGTTCTGTCGTCGTTGAAAGATTTACCTGGTCTTGATCACACCCAATACAGCTGATGAAATTCTGTGAAATCATTACTACTTCGACTGTTCTTACAGGACCCTGATGGTCTTCTTCTCCCTTTTCCTAGGGATGTACCACATTATAACCTGGCCACAGCTTTCATTTGTGGCGGAGAACGACAAAGGTCATATCGTAGGTTATGTGTTGGCAAAAATGTGCGCTTTCTGTGGTTCATTGAAAGTTTACTGTTCTAAGCCTTGGGTTTATTTCGCAGCGATGAGGAATCGGAAGAAAAAGGCGGCGAAATGCATGGTCATGTCAACTCGATCTCGGTTCTGAGGTCATATCGACGTCTGGGACTTGCGAAAAGACTTATGATGCTATCCCGTACGCAACCCGACGCTTTCTGCTAGCACCATCCCTTTTTTTTGACAACAGACGTATCAGAGGATGCGATGGCTTCAGTATACAAAGCGAATTACGTGTCGTTGCACGTTCGCAAGTCGAATATTGCCGCGATCGGATTGTATAGAGATACTCTGGGCTTTGAAGTTGCGGAGGTGGAGAAAAAGTACTGTGAGTTTTTTTTTGCATGCGATGCGCTTGGATTCTATCTGATTAGTTACACAGACGGGGATGGCGAAGACGCCTATGTTATGAAACTTTTCCTCAAGGGCCAGTCATAGGTCTTACCGACTACCATCCGATATATTCTTACTTCCTTCATACCGGCATCGTTCGACAGGGTTATCCCGTCATGAGCTAGTCTCTGATTACCTGAGAGTTGTGATCGTTGGTCGATGAGCTTGTTTACCTAAGATTGAGGATCAATGACATTCGTCAATTCTTTTTAATGTTACAGGAACAGCGGGCCTAACTTTCTCTCTCTCACTCTCTGTCGAGGGCTTTCCTGACCAATCTCTATAGAGCCAAACAACAAATTATGGCGAGAGACTAACTACACTCTGCGAACACACTTCCACTCTTGCTAGCATACACGTTACAATTTTGTCGGACTAGGCTCCATTTTTATATGAACTCCGGAAGCCACGAGTCGATGGTGCGTTTCGCTCCAGATCTATGTAATAAAGAAAAAACGAACCGATGATGACTGCTGGGCAGAAACCGAGAAACGAACAACGAACCTCCGTCCTGGCCGAGGCGACCCGTCTGCCTACAGTCATTGTCGTGTTCACGATCCGTAAATTCTCTCCACTAGCCATACCAAGTCAGCTCTGTGATCTTTTTGTACTGATGTACTGGGAAGCTGCCTCACATTGTAGCGGGAGCGTGATAGACGACGTTCAACGACTGAGATACGCTAGAAGAACGCCACAAAGAATTCAGTGATCCATTGGCCCGAATAACGGGAGATGAGAAGAACGTATGCGCTTACTCGAAGCTAGCAACACCTTGCGAAATCTTCAAAGCCATAATGGAGCCGCTTGAGCATCTGGTATCAGCGTGAATCAAGTGTCAGTCTTTTGTAATATTCATGATAGAAATAAACACTCATGCATACACGTCTATGAGGAAGGCACAGCAGCCTCCGTGTATATTACCTCCTCCGTTCACCATATCTACACAAGTGATACACGTTAGCCAATCCTGCAAAACGGACGTATCCAACTCACCTTCTTCCACAGTAATTCTGTAAACTACCAAGCTCTCTTTCCGTTGAGGCTCTGTGACATTACTCTTGATTGTTACTTCTGCCAGTGTCAATCGCCTCAGAATCGGGGCGGCAAAGCTATCAGGGCGGCCACTTAAAAAAACTTTGGGGATATCCTTGAGACGCGCTTTGATTTCCTCTGAACCGTTGCCCACAATCGCGCTCGACATGAGCGTTAAGAGGAACTATGAGTTACCCGGGACTGCCGAACGATAATCATATGCTTACGCCAAATCGTTGATTGCTTGCAACAGAAGGTGTATTCTACACTATTAATATGTACATATCGAGTTCAACGATTTACAGTAACTAGAGCTTGGAGGGGGCGGTGTCGTTCTTAGGTTTGCGCTGCTTTGGTTTTTGAGGTTTTACAGTGACATGCACCCCAGAAACCACCAATCTATGGTGCGTATCACTCCAGATCTTCCGAAACAATGAATCGATGAGTATCAGATTGTGATTTCCCAACACTAACCTCGGTCCTCGCCGACTGGACAATTTCGCCGGCAGACGTGCACGTATTCACAACTTGTAGTTCTTCACCACTGTTCGAGAAGACGGGCTCGGTTAAAACAATTGTCGTCGAATGAAGGAGATTGAGAAGCAGGAGAACACACAGGACAGCAGGTGCATGAAATACAACGTGGATCGTTTCGCTGAACCCGAGACCGGGGAAACCTGTTGTGTGCATTTGGAGAGCTATCGTGGCCAGGGAGGAGCAACTTGACCAGTCATATCATCGTGATTAGACCAAGCCTCGGATATCGACGAGAAAAGGGAGCGCACAAGTCAATTAACAGAGCTGAGCATGCTCCATGAAGAGTACCATGCCCGTTGACCATCCCTAGTGCCAATGTCCTCAATGACAATAGAAGAAAAGATCGTTCGACCGCTCACCTTGGGTGATCCGAGTTTTGCACGTAACCTTTGCCTCTAGACTTGATGACTCCATAGCGTTCTGGTAGATTGAGATTTCGGAGAGTTTGAGGGCAGCTACAACTGGATCACCAAATGTTGCTTCAAGGTCTGGAGCGAGTCCCGTAGCCGTGAAGAGTTTTCTCCGGTCGACAAGGAAGTGTTTGATTTTGTCAGAAGCATTTCCAACAATATGGGAGATATCTTCGGACATAAAGGTAGTAAGGCAAGCCTAAGATATATCATAGACTAAAGTTATCAATATGTTCACGTCACGAGTATGAATTATGCCACACCTTACTCGGAATACAGCCCAGAGGACGAAATCGCAGCGAGACTAGTGAAAAGTTTACAGTGTTGCCATTGAGGTGTATAGAAACAAACCCATAAATCGACAGCACCAATTGCTAAGTCCGTGTACATATCATGTCTTGATTGAGTATTCCTACAGAATTCCAACATCTCCAATGCTAAATCGCAGGGGTCGCAAAGATGTTTGTGGTGCCCAGGCATTCCTCGCTTCATACTATTCTCGTTGTTTCCGTATGTAGAGTCACGATCGCGTACGGTTAGTCGGTGACCAGTATCGCTAAAACGCGTAGAGGAAGATTTATCAAGACTTCCAGCGCTTATTGCAAATATTTTGTCCGAAATCTACGGACAACAACTCTTTCCAGCTTATATCGACATCGATTCGGATTGCGCTTCTTCTTAAACTTGGTCAAGTTACAAGTCTCTTCAAATCACCGGACGTGTGGTTTGTGACAAGGGCGGACTCCGAATTGGAAAGATTCAGACCTTTCGGTTGAAGAACTCCTTCAGATGTTTCGATTGAAGCTCACCGGTCCCCTACTCCCATATTGTATGCTATGCAATAATCCCCCAAGACAAAACATCTGTATGAAGGCTGTAACATTAAATCAATCGATGTCCTCAAATTAGTTCAACGACCTCGCCTCGGACATCTTCACTCCTGTGACCTTCACTAGACAGATCTTCCCAAACTATCTGCCATATCATGCAGGGTGTCTGCAGGTCCTCAAGATAATGTTCTAGCACAAATCTATACTGATAGTGACAAACAGCATATCTCGGCCATCTATTCGAATTAATGGATTGAGCCTGACTAGCTTCCGAAGACATACTTATACTACGTGGTTTTCTATTGGCTTTCTAGACTAAAAGCTTTTCGAACAGATAAAGTCACACATCTAGGAATTCGTAATGCACTGTTCTAAAAATTGGATCAATGTCTGCATAATCTGGGGTTATAGTCTCTCTCCACTGGCGGCATGGATTTGCCCGGGCCCAGCGACGTCCCCTTAATGAGAAAATCTAGGACAACGATTCGCACCGAGATTTCGAAATCTTTGATTCGTTCCGTAAGAAAAACCCTCTTTCATAAACTGCTGTACTCAATCCGATCGATTTTCAAGGGCTGCGAGGAATGTGCCAGGAAAGGAAGAGAAAGATTAACCGACACGGTCCCATTAGTTGAATGATTTAGGACGAGACTGCCAACACCTAGATCTTCGATATTATTAAAGCCTTAATGACCCCCCACAGATAGTGCGTATATGTATAGGTCCCTCTATGAAGCGAAATGGTGCAATCCGAAAAACTTATCTCGTGGAAGACACGGAACTACGCGTTATTGGAAAGCCTTAGACTGTAGGGTGGTTATAGATATCTTTAGTGGCAATAAGCACAGTCGAGTGGGCGCAAAGCCGCTGCCATTATACACTTGAAGCATGTGTGTAAATCCTTCCTCTTGGTCTTGTGGTTAAGTAGGTTTCTGATTTTTCTGGATTTTACGCCACTCATGATGATTTGAGGCTTTTGAAAGCCTGATTATCTTCGATAGAATATTGTGTTAAATTGTAAAGCTGATTGGGAACAGTTGAAGTTGATAACACTTGTTCATGGATATCCGATTGCAGTGGAAACGGAATCTGGAGGAAACCTTTGGAATATTTCATATTGTGCATTGCTCTCTTCCGAACGGAGACCTTACTGAGAGGTAAAAGTGGAAGAATACTTACTGCAGTACAGGTTCAATGAATTTAGCACTGCAAAATGTGAATGTGAACAATAGAGGTACATACGTACACTGATTCAAATCATACAGTTCAAGACTCCTCGAAAATGTTTGCAGGAGCACGACCGCACACTGGCACCACACTGACACCGACCAGTGGACCTCTCAAATCGCATGAGCCGAAAGGAGGTTTGGATGTTCATCGCTGTAGCAATATCGAAATTCTAAGAGAAGGGACGTGTTTGTGGCTCTGGACAGCATGATGTTGGAGGAGCGATGAGATCATCCGAATTCTCTGAGCGTGAAAACCTCGGAGAGACCTGCCAGCGAGAGGGAGAAGGTGTTCGGTCCCTATAGTTTTGTTCCTAAGTTGAGTTTATTGGCAAAATATGAACAACTTTCTACCCGGTTGAATGATACAACCTTCTTTGTAAATTATGGCGTAAGTTTCCCAAGAAAGAATCAGATCAGATACATCGAAAACCTCCTAAAGTATCTTGACAGCATTGAGAACTGGACAGCATGTGTGGATGCATGATGAGGTACTTGCTTGGGATATACCTGTTCATGGGCTGAGTGGTAGTGCCATTGGAAGTCGAGGAACGCCCAACGTTCAGCGATATACCAGTCGAGATTAGTCCGAATCATTGGCAGGCTTCGAAGAAAGGCCAGCGGAGAAGGAAAGAGTTTGACTGACAGGGAGGAGACTTAACTATACCCAGAAGAGAACTTCAGAGAAGGGTATACTGCATACACCAAATTTCCGTTATATTCGTGGCATTCGCGCTACTTTCTGTCCAATTCAGGTCCTGTGCGACAATCTAGCGTAGCCTCGTTGTTGAACACGATGATGATTGTGTGGTCCCAGTGGACGCATAAATACGGGTCTTCAATCATGAATCACTGTGAATGCTGCGATAGCGATATCAGCTAGGCTTTCAGACGTTGAAGGTCGAACTTGGCAATGTCCGAGATGGAAACGGAGATTATGATTGGATGATAAGGGTTACGACACGAAATTGCGGGAAAGCGCCCACGGATGACCCTCCCCCCGCGCTGCCTCTCCTCCGTCTACTGGAACAAGAATTGATCACCACCATCGAGCACAATCCCCCAGTTCTTCGATTTCTCATGAACGGAGGACTTCTCTCGGCGATAAGGCGTCCGGTTCGGTCTTTATCGATTTTATAAACAGTGACTGTTATCTCTCGAGCATAGCAATTGCAATGAGGCTTGAATCCGAGTATCATGTCCACAGTTCGGGAGTGTTTGAAGATATATCACTGTTGGCACCAAGTTTCTACGCCCATCCTTCCTTTTTAGAAAGATTTGATTTGCGGGAATTTGACGGCAACTGCATGAGCGTCTTCAGAAATACGAGGCTGTTTATGTACAATGTCTGAAGAGAATCACAATCAAGGGGAGGGAGGTGAGAAACACCCTTACATGGGTTTTCAGATCGTATCTTAACCATTGCCTCGAGGCAGCTTTGTAACCATCGCAGAAAGCGAAATATGTTCAGGGTCTTGTATCAGAACAGATTGATATTTGAAGAAGCAGTCGTCATCATCTGTATAATCTTTCCCTTTCTTTCCTTTCGACTGAAAACACTCGAGAATTTCCCGAGGTCAGTATGAAGACAAATAGCAGCTAATCTGATATGCTTACCCATCACATAGCACATTCTATAGTATCACTCACAAATAAATACCAAACCTGATTGACGCGGCTCATGCAACGTCGGGGACGATCCCGCCAGGTTTCTCATGCTGCGCTGGCACGGAAGGCGTCAGAGGAAAGGGCTAGGCAACGACGGGCGCTGTTGGAAAAGTTGACGACCACGACAGCGCTTTTGGTTGAAGAGATGGGATCATCAGCAACTTTCGAACAGCCTTCATTGGAAGCTGCTGTGGAAGGATATCCTTCACCTTTCTTGCGTTTGCCACCAGAGGTTGCTGGTTCGAGTAGCAATTCCAAACTCCACTATTCACCAGTGCGGCACTCAAACATCATCGGTGAGCACAGCCACTTACCGTCCTTTTATGTCTCGTACGACCACAATCTCACCTGCGATGTTGCGCTCCTAGATCTCACTGGTCCAGAATTTGAATTCTCGTCGCAATTTGAGCTCCATTTCCAAGAATTGGATCTTTCCAGTCCAATGTTGAACTCTGAAATATACACGTATCCACCGTCAGTACCCCCTTCTCCTATAACTTCCGCGGCCGTGACGCCCGACACGTCTGAATCTCAGACATCCGATTCTTACTTCTCCCTGAGTTCGCTGGAAGAAAGAAGCTCGCCAACGCCTCTTACCCTTCTTGATCAGCTTCACACGGCGTACGCTCTCGATGACCTCCCGTTAGCAAAAATATTGTTGCTCAAGATAACCCAAGATGTCCAAGATATCACCTCGCGAACAGACCCACGTCTCGACGCTGTCAAACCCGAGGACTTCGATGTGGCGTTTTTGCCAAAAGGAGGGCTTATGACTCCCGAGGACGAGGCACGTCTATTTGCAAGGCAGGAGAAGGAGCAGAAGCGGTTGAAAAAAGAGGCACATGAGGCGCAAGAAGAAGCTAATCGATACAGGGAGAAAGTTGAACGCGAGAGACGAGAGCAGGAGGAGAAAGATCGAGTCGAGAAAGAAGAAAGAGAAAGGGTGGAGAGAGAACGCGCTTGGGAGGGTTGGGTTGAAGGTGTCTGGGAGAGCGCGAAGAAGGAAATGGAAGAAATGAAAGAAATAAGAGAGCTTGCGAGAAGATGCCAAGAAGATGTAGAGCGAGCGTGTCAAGAGCAAAGACGGCAAGATCGAAGACGTCGAGCCAATGCCGACAGCCGTCGCACCCATACCGCGAAAGGATCAGTGTCAACACCACTACCGCGCATATCCTATGCTCATCTTCCTACAACTCGACTGGACTCCTTACCTCCATCACAGACTGAACTATTGTACACTCTTCCCAACATACCGAAACATTCCGCTCAACGAAGACGACTCATTCGTACAAAGGATGGGTCATCTTGCAGCACTGCATGCAATCCTTCACATCCCTTGTCACTACGTAAAACAATCGTCCCGTCTTCGTCACCATTCTTGGCATTGGAGTCTCTTAGTGAAACTAGCACCGCCTCCTCTTCCTTTGACTTGGATGCCAGTCAAAAGTATCCTTCTACTGTTTCCGTCCAAGAGGTCCTTGCAGCAATGCGAGGCGAGTTATTCCCCCCAGAATTTCTTCCACCAGAGAAGCGAGATTCCTCTCAGCATACTTTGCACGGCAGGACAAAGTCCGATGACTTCGACCTAGGAGGTTTGAGGCAGCGGAGCAAGACTCCTCATCACGGCCTCAAGGCAAACTCGACTTCGTCGTCCAGTTCTGCGCTGACGCGTAGGCAGAGGCGGAATGAAGCTCTACTTTCAGAGTTATTGTCGAGCTCCAATGATCAGCTGGAGGTGGACAGACTGTGTAATCGAAGAAAGGGTAAAGCATCAGATGACATACGGATGAAGAGGATGACTCCACTCCGAATGAACAGTTCAGCCTCTGTGACTTCTGCAATGTCGGCCAAGTCGATGTGTGCAGCTTGTTCCGAGAATCTGATGTCACCATCTGCAATGAGCAGTAGCAGTGGTATATCCAGATCAGGGAGCTGGCTATCATTCATGTCATCTTCATCAGTTTCTTCAGCTTCGACAGTGCTGACAACGCCTTCGGCCTCGACGTCCGGATCTTCTCCGCCCAACAAACCTTTAGTCCGCACTGGTAGCGTTTTCTCCACTTGGTTGAAGGGTGTTGCCTCCCAGTCGTCGCCGACGCCCGCGGATCAATGTACCTGCGAACACTTGGGTGTTTCTCGAACGTACACTGCATTTCGAGGAATTGAGTGTCGACTCATCCCAGTCGGAAAAGACGAATCCCCTCTTCCGCTAGATCTCCTGGATGAGACTGTCTCTCCTTCCTCGACATTGATAAACACCAAGTCTTCAGCAGCTATTGCGCAATCCGATATGGCATTTGGAAAATCTACTCACGCGATGGCTTCCCCCACTGGCTCAAAAAGCCTTCTTCGTTCTGTAACCAATTTCCTAGATGTGGCCAAGAGCTTTCAGTCAGCTTATATGCACGCGGCTATGTTCGCAGCTCTTGCAACAGTTCCCAACGTCAGTTTATATGGGAGCGATTGGGATCGCGAATACGAGCACAAGCCAGGGAGAAAGCAGAGCAACGCAGTTGGAGAACATGGTGGAAGCGAAGCAAGGCGTAGATTGCAACCTGTTGGCTGTCGGGTGGGCACAAATGAAGTTTCCTTTTTTACTTCTGCCATCAAGAAGAGCAGTCAGCAGTCCATCGATGCTGATGCGGCACAACCGGTGACTGGTGAGGTACTTTTCAAGGCAGATTTTTGAATCAAGCTGATGAATTCCGCCAATTAGTTCCGAGTGGATTCAGACCCAGAATTACGCCCATAGAGTTGTTTCCTGCCGATGATTCTGTTCAGTATATTCCTATGGTCCCGCGGAAGTTGTACAATGGTGAACACCCACCTCGTACTGTCCTTCCAAATCCTCTTCCATTTCCCATTCATTTCAAGCCACAACGTTCACTTACCGGCTCACCTATACGGCGATGGTCTTTTGAATTGCTTCAAACTCAAGCTCGTTCTCCTTTCAAACGCCGTCCGGTCTCTCCTCTGCGGTATGGGCCGAATGGATTTCGTCGATCCTCGAGAAGGTCAACCTCCCCACCGTTCTCAACAACACAACCTGTTCTGCGGACGCGTTTCGTAGGAAATCCGGTCTATCTACGACTCAAAGCCTTGCAGAATTGCACTGGTATTCCAGTCGTGGACTCGCAGATCCTCGAGCTGCATGAAGAAGGTGTATTGATCAAAGGCGGGATTTTGGGTTCTGGGAAGGAAAAGGTGCTCGGTACTGCTTTTGAGGACGTTGGAAGAAGTAGGCTTGGTGTCGACCTTCTTCACGAACCAACGCTTCAACATCGCGTTACACTACCAATAAATTCACCTATACCGTGGTGGCACCCAAGGAATGACATTGATAACGTACAACTGCGCTGGGAGGACGGCAGTGTTCGTAGAGGCAGGAGTGTCGTCAAAGGTTGAGGTTTTCTCTATGTTGAATACATGCCTGTTGTTTTGTTTGCTGATCTCAGTGCTGTCTTGCTTGTTATGCTTGCTACGAACCGCTACGAACTCGTTCCTCTGTATAGTGAATCATTCTTATTAGTCCATCTTTCTAACGCCCTACCTTATTTTCCACGACGACTATTCCAAAGTGCTAATGCCTTTATTTGTACTTACATCTTTGTTTTTCATTTGTTAGTGTTTCTATAGCATTTTCTTCGAGTACTTCAGCGAAACCTGCATCCGCGCCTCGTTTAATGATAGATTTTTTGCCCAAGAGTGTTGTGAAATAGTGTCGTAGTGGTGGCATTGGCAGGATTGGGGGAGAAAGGTATTGCGCTCACAGAGCTCATTATATATTCACGTTCGTCACGTCAAATTGCGTCTTTTACGCGACGGGACGAAGAGTGCTTTACAGAGTGGAAGAGGATGATGCGATTTAATGTATGTAAATGAGTGACTAGACTAACCGTCGTATGAATGCAAGAAAGGAATAGTACGTCCAGCGTTGAATACACATATGTATATATATAATGATGCTTAGAAATGGCATGCGCCAACCTCAGAATGATGCATCCCATGAGGACCCCGGTACATACAGTTCGAAACTAGGAAGAGGTGGGCTCCTGTCACGGAGCTCAGCGTTGCGTAGTGGTCCTGGCAAATCATACTCCCGATGAGAAGTGACGGGAGATGAAATCTTGATCTGTCGCGCCTGGGACTTCGGGGTTCGAGGAACTCGAATGGGACCACTGTAATAGGGTACTTGGGACTCGCTCAGAACATGCGAGACCTGTTGCTCGAAAGGCTGCGAGTGCAATTTGGTGTGGTCACCAGAGAGTCGTGCGTGGTCTTGGACTACACGCAGGCTGTCGCAGAGGGCTGCGAAGTCATCCAGGTCGCTCTGATCAAGAGGTGATAAGCTACATTATACATTATAGAGCGAAGAAGCAGCAACTCACATAGGCTTTCCGACGCGAAGGGGGTAAAGGCCGCTTAATGATGGGAGAGGAATTCTGTCTCGGAAGTTCGAGAGCGTCGGGAGATGAGCAGCGGATGAAATTGATCTCAGAAGCGGCGACGTCACCGAACGCAGATATGGTGTGTTCATCGTCGTCGGCAGTGACAGAGCTAACCAAATCAGAAACGTCGCTGGAATCACAACACAGCTCCCTGGTGGAATCTCGTCTTGAGACTCGCTCAGATATATTGCATTGTTCCGAGTTGCTGCGTTTCTATACAGAAGTAGAGGCGTTATTAGGTCTTGAGATGAAGAATATGGTTATTGGTCAAGAACGCACTTTGAAAGGCATGACAATCGAAATATAGTTTCAGAAGGACGAAAGCCATGATTATATACCAGTTCAACGACTTTCAAAGACCCTCGCAGGGTTGGTTATCGTTGTCACATGGACTATTGTCGGTTCAAGCCTTGAATAAATGAAGGTCAAAAACAGGTTACGAAGGGTCAAAGCTGCAAATATAATGCCGGAAATGGAACAGTCAAAGCGGCAGTCATAGCGGAAAACAGAAGAACCAAATTCTCTTTATTGTTTAAGCATTCTTATGTCCAGGAGTGGTAATAGTGAGCTCAGAAGAAAACACAAAAGCTATCGAATCCTACGAGACACCCATTGAATTACGAGTACAAAAACGAAAGGAAGTCCATGACAAATGTCCAAAGAAAGATAGGATGCCGAAGGCAGAAATTACTATGTAGGTAGTATAACTGGGACGTTCTACAGGTACGTCTTAATAGCAGAGATGAAGATCTTGCTTTGCTTCACTCAAAGTTGGTCAGCAGAAAGAGCGTCGTAGATGGGGCACAGATCATCCCAAGCAGCTGGAGACAACTATCAGCAAGTCTCCAGACGGCAGACATATTGAATAATCTTACTGGAGGGAGTCTGGGTGGTGTTCCAGTCGGCAACATCTTCAGCAAAGACAATGGCGAGACCGCTAAAAGAAAAGTGAGCTTAGATTTTCACTGTCGATTAGTAAAACTTACGCCTCCAAATGCCAGTCAATGTGGCTATAAGGAATGATAATCAGTCTTTTCTCCAGAGTCTGTCAAAGGACAGCAACACGCACCAGTGAAGGAACCAAGGACCCGCGTTATCTGTAGTGAAACGGATTGTTACATTGTCCCCGGCGGCTCCAGTGCTGACGACATCTCGACGGACCTAAGGTGAATGTGAAAATAGTTAACAGTAAGAGCTAAAGAGAAACATACTGGGTTGACGTAGTTATAGGTCGTACTGCCAGCACTGCGCACGACGTCGAAGACATGCTGAATGAAAATTCAGGTGAAATGTGCCCCATGCAAAATGTTGGCAAACTTACCCCGTGAAGATGGAAGGGGTGAGGGAAACCGGCAAGTCCTCCAGAAGGAATAGAAATCTCGATGGTCGAGTTGGTGGGCAAAGCGTAAACAGACCCCGTAGGCAAAAGCGAATCCGCCGTTTCCGCGCCGCTGAGGATTTGAAGTAAGACTGGAACTGTCGGGGAGGTAAAGCTATAGCTGTTGATAGTGAAAGCCGTTCCGGTCTATGTGGGTGAAAGGATTAGTAAACTAAACCAGAGAAGAAGGAAAGGAATACTTACAAATGCTAGAGCCAAGTTCAACGCGTAATCAACCCCTCCGACTTCAGGTTCACCTGGAGCACCAGGGTTTTCCAAAGGCTACAACTGTGTCAGACAGCCCGCAGCATAAGGTTAACATATTAGAACTGACCACAAGCTGAGTTTCGTTTAGAGCCAGAACACTTGTAACTGCCGGAGTTCCAGGCTCACTGTCGGCGGCTCCGCTGTATCGTAGAATGGCAGAGTTGATCCCTCCTGTATATCCAGCGGTACCGGTAGAGGGGTCTGCGCGAATCCCTATAACATTGTTAGGGTCGGCAAGAACCTATCCTTACATTATGAGCGCCACTTACAATAATTGTCCACGGATTGATTAGCTTCAAGCTGAATGAAATTTCTGAATGAACAAACGAAAGAAATATTAAGTGGTCGTATGATCTTACAATGAATGAGTATCGTTGGGCTGGTATATAGAAATGCGAAATGAGCTGCTGAGCCGCAAAAAAACAAATATCCACATACCAGCAAAAATCTGGATAGAATCAACGACTAATTGCTCGTGGTTGACTCCATCTACTTCGATGACAGTCATCGTATGATTATCGATGCTGAACACGAAGTTGGGATCCTAATTCGAAAAGCATCATAAACAACACTTGAAACAAGAAAATTCAAATTTGGCCACTGACACAAGCCAAATTAATTAAACGAAATCGGTATCGAGTCCCTGAAGTCACTGTGATAACAGCCAGATCAGTGGCATTACCTCCAGAGTAGCTTCAAGCGGATCAGACAGTTTTAAGGTTTTACAAAAGCACAAAGCTTACCGTCCAAGACCGTTGATTAAGGTCGCATCCGGAGCTCTAAGATTTAGTTTTGAGTTAAGAACGAGAAGAATATACATATGCGACAACGTACGGGAAGGTGAGAGTTTCAGCCTTTGCGTGATACCAATCCATGAGACTGATAACGGTGGTGTCTACAACGAGTGATTAAATTTGGAACGCCTTTCAACATCGTACACAGTTTACCATCGTCAACATCGTACAAGTCCGCATAAGGATCATCAGGATCATAGATGACCATAGGACCTCGAAGACCATCGCAATATTGCGTCGCTGGCAAGCATTTGGTCAACCTCTTGGCCACCTCGAGTTATAAACCAGCTTACCGAGATGGCTGCAATAACAAATATCAGATATAATGAATCAGAAAGCAGAGTCCGAGACTGACCTGTGATACCAAAATGTCCCTGCTTGATCAGAAACGGTGAAGTCGTACAAGAAGGAGTTGTTTGCTGCTATGGGACACTGATTTATGAATGCACTACAAATCAAGTATTCAGTGGATCCGGGGGAGACTCAACGCCGACTGAATTCTTACGGTCCATCAGCCCAATTGGTTCCCTCTTGGAAAATGCCGTGCCAATGCTGTCAAAATAGATTATAAGGCATAGAACGGAGAACAAGAAAGCCTCTACACATACGACGGTTGTAGATCGCAACATGGTATCGTCCGTCAACTCGTTCACAACCTATCAGAAGGTAAGGTAAATTGGTGAAGTGAAAACCAGCGAATCTATACACCAACATTGATTTGGAAGTTATCGCCCTTGAAAGAGGAGGAAATTCAGCCTTCATTTCATCGTATCTCAAGTGAGGCCTACCTTGTTTCCTGTGACAAGTTCACCTACGACCCCACCGCCTGCAAGGACAGCGGTACGGCTGAAACCATCGGGGCTGACTGCAGCGTTAGAAATAACGAGGTCACCAGTTGTTTCCAGGACAGCAAAAGCTGACGGAACAAGTGCGACCAGTGAAAAGAGGGAGGTAAAAGATTGGAAGCCCATCTGCGACGGCTGAAAGAGATTTGAGAATGATGATTTTGTCCAAGTATTAGCTACCTTTATAACATGCTCAAGCTAACGTTCATCACAACCGATAGTCGCGTTGAAGCACAACTGACTCTCATGCAAGCGAAATCCTTTCAATTCGAATAGGTCAATCGGGAGGTTGGTCGTTTCGTTTCGGACGAGCCATTGGTACAAACGGAATTGTTTCAGAAGTTCGGTTCGAATTTTGGCTCTGTTCCCTAGCTGTCCCTGAACGAGGGAGCGATGTTTCGGATGCAACATGCAGAATTCTGTGATTGTATGCTGAGAATTCGTTCTATGTGTTTATGGCCGACTCTGATTTACATCTCCATCCCCACGAACTGTGATTTGCTGATTTATGCCGCAGCTTTACCTCACCAGCCAATTCCGAAAATACAGTCCCCGTCCCGCAGCACATAAGGAAAATTGGATCGCAGTATTATATTCTGGTACAAGGTATTAGGACAGGAAAGCTCTGCTAGGAATACAAGGAAGTGCAAGGAGGATGTTGCTTACATTCTATATAATGCGCAGTTCCATCGGTCAGTCTCTTCATGAAGCAAGATGCTGGAATATTGAAGTATGAGAGAGACATGCTTTGTGAGTGCCGAAGGGCGGCAAAAATTACGCGTACACAAACTTACATATGACATCGACCGCGGGGGTTTCCTAATCCTATCCCGATACCATTCACGAAGCATCTCGTACGATTATCAGGTGAGGTTGTACATAGCTAGGTCCTCAATGCTGCGCACGAAAAAAATACTTGGACTTGTACAGACTTGTGCGTATCACAAATAAGCAGAGAGCGGAATTTGTTAAATCTATCAAAGGCATCATCAATCATTGTTGACAGTCTATTGGGGGCCAAAGCAAGCGTGCTCGTGCCCGAGCTGGCTTGTATGGTACCTTACGGACAAAACTTGGCCAAATTATGATTGTTCGCCTCGGAGGAGTTCTCGGGAGTCCTCGATTACAATTACTGTAAGGATGGCTTACGGCCCGTCTACTCCCGTTTGATGATTCAACCTCAAAACTCCGCAAGCCGTGTAAGCGGTTCCTGGATGTCATTCCCACTGACCAGCCACCCACCGACCAGCATCGAATCTCATCGAATCCTGGAAAGTAGATGTAACTTTTGTCACGGTTGTCGGCTCATTGTTCTTCTACCTCCCGGTTCCTTATTTTCAGGAACGCCTAGGTACGAATATTCGTGAAGTCATATCACTTAAAGTAAGAGGCATTTGAGCAGCCAGCCAGTCCCTGGCTCATGCATTGATATCTTGTTACAGGGGATGGATGAACCGTAGTGTTAGAAGTCGAAAGCCGCCGTTGGCTACAAATAACCCTGAATAATTCGCTGCTACTTTTGGATCGCGACATATGATAGTAAGAGATTTATCATCATCGTGGATGCATATGCAGCCTAATTTTTGTCAAATACATTACCTTGGCCTACTGAATTGGCCGTTACACTGAGTTCTACAACGCCAAAGCTTTCTTGAGGATCTCGACCACCCTTTCTACCTCCTTCACCGTATTGTAGTGGACCAGCGATATCCTGACCACTCCGTCATCAACATCGATCTTGGGTTGTAGTTGGTCGATAAGTCTATAAGCGTAGAAGTGACCGAAACGAATTCCGATCTGAGCAACGAAAGTCAATTTTGTAGTTCTACGAAATGATTCTGAGCTTACCCCTCCCTCCTTGTCAAAGACCTTGACAATATCGCTACTTTTGGTGGCTTTCTCTCCGACGACGACGAAAGATATGGTAGGTACCCGGCTGATACCAGGACTTTCTTCGCCAACAATCCTGACACCGCGTTCAATTTGCTCGGGGGCTGTCAAAAACACCAACAAAGGCTGTAGTAGCTTCTGCTCATGAGCAGCAATGGCGTCAAAGGAGGCCTTAAGATCATTGCTTGATGTAAGAGAAAGTAGGTATAGCAGCACACCCGTAGTGCCATAAACAAGCTCATACCCCGGACCACCAGGCTGAAGTTTGTAGGATTTATGGTCCACCTTCAAGAAGTGGTGCGTGATCGCAGAAACGGATCCAAGCAGAGATGACAATCGAACGTATAGTGCAGATATGTGAGGCCCATAGACCTTCAGGAAAAAACGGTTAATACAGAAATTGCGAATCTTGGGTTGAATCATCCTCACCTTGTAGAAAGAAAAGACACAAAAGTCGACATCCCAATCGCGTACATCGATCAGACGGTGAGGGGCATAGGCTACACAATCTACGGATACTTCGAACTTCTTCGATCCTCTCTCTTTGGCTGTATTACGAGCAGCGTAAACTATATCTTTGATCGGAAGGATCGTCCCAAGTATATTGGAGCACGCTGCAAATGCCAAAATGCGCGTCTTGGAAGTGATGAGTGGGAGCAGTTCTTCCACTTTGTAATTTACAGAATATGGGTTATTGGGAGTCGTAGTAGTAGGGGTCCAGTATTTGAAGACTGCACCACGGCGAGCGGCCAGTCTCTTCCACGGGCCCACATTAGCTACCAGAACCGTGTGATTCACGATTCAACGCTGATACGGGATACTGCATACTTACCTTCGTGTTCAAGGGTAAGAATAAATTCATCTCCAGCTTGTATGTCGCTATCCAATCCTCGAGCCAGATTCTCGAGATTCATGGTTGAACTCGCCCCGAAAACGATTTCGTCAGGTGAGTGTGCATTGAAAAGTTTTATTGCCGCATCGGGGGCCTCCTCCATGACTCGACGAGTACTTTCCGCAGACACGGAGTAGTCTGCACCAAATTGCGCATTGGAGTTCAAGAGATATTCGGAGATTCTATCAGCTACATTCACAGCGACCTGGGAACCGCCTGATCGATAAGCCATTCAGTCTACAAGTACAGTCAGAATGATCGATGAACGATGACTAGCCTGCATTGTCTCCATAGATGAATCCTGTTTTGAGTGCAGGAAACTGGGCTCGAGCAATTTCAACGTCTAAAAGATCCATGATTGAGAGTAGAACAAATTCGGGCAAGGAAGGCTTCAATGTCGAGTTCTTGAGTTAAGAACACACGTATGTTAGGGTATGTTGTTGGCCGGTGGGAATCAACATGAAGTCCATACGAAAATTCAGTCGAGCAGTCAATAATATCAGTTCCGGCAGAGCACATTTCGCGATGTGAAAATGGACTGGAGAATTCAGAAGAATGTTAATTTGATGTTACCGACACTGTAACTGAAGCAGGCTATTCTGAGTGAAGCGCCGAAGACAGCCGGCTTGTTCCGGATCTCGAATAGAAAATTCAACGGAAGGAGATTAAACGGCCGGTCCTTCAATAGAAAAGCGCTTCGGACCTTCCGGGATATCAATTCAGTACCCGTCAACGCGTCAACTCTGGTTCAATCTTCAATATCATTATTTTCTGGTTCAACTTATCCCTCCAAACTTAATCTATTGCAAGTTCAAGCAAAAGCTACTCATGCTTGCATCTTTCGACAGGACTTCGCTCTTAACTCACCCTTTCTTCATTGTCACGACCATATTCGCGAATGTTAGTTGGTCCGCACATCCTCTACGCAGCTCTACACGCGATTGATTTTTCTTTCCTCATCTGTAGGCATCTTGGATGATAGCCTTAATATTTCAGGGCCTTGCTGCGACGAAATGTAGGTAAGATTCCTAGCTGTGCAGGGATGTATCACAAAACTCTACTGATTGCTGGTCTATGTAGATGGTCGCAGTACTGTCGCAACCCTATGGCTAGCTATCCTTTTACAATTACTCGTTGACATTGGTGTGTTATACGGACTATACACCAATGTAATACATATGTTCCGGCTTCAAATATCTATCTTTGCTTCTATGGCTGTTGTCTTGGGTGCGCTGGGCATACAGAACAACATCTTCTCTGGTTCCGGGTCCCGCGATGTGATCTCCGCTGCGTGGATCATTCTCTCGATTGTTGATCTTCTATGGATCCTGGTATTTTCATCCGAGCGTGACTCCCCGGTGCTACAAGTGTTGTGAGTTCTTGCTTTCTGCTTTCAAACTTTCTGGTTGAACATGGCTGAAAATGGCTTGGAGTGAAAAGGAAGCACGTATTAGGCTATCTTCGGACTCGAATTTCCCAATCAACGGCGAGGAAGAATCACAGAATCACTCTCCTATACCTAAGGATCCAACTTCTGAAAGCAAACTAGCGCTCGATCCTCGGAGTACCATGTTTTCTGCTCCAGAAACTTTCAAGAACGACGACCCGGAACGGCCTGCACTTTTCCAACATTCTCCGATCGTCTACGAGGGTTCCAGAACGTCGTTTGATATGCCCGGCTCAGTACTCATGAATGATCGACAGTCTACCACATCACGTTTGACTGTTCCAGCCAGTATTGCAACTCATGAGAGCAGCAATGCCGCTAGCTCAAATTATTCGTATTCGCAGAAAGCATTAGCCCTCTACAACTGTAAGTAGCAATGCGTGATAGTTATAGAGCTTCGATTTATTCTTACGCGGTTGTTTTGCAGACAATGCTATCAATAGCAGTACAGGAATCGACAATTCTGGAGAAGGAGAACTGAGCTTCGTGAAAGGTGATATTCTTGAAGTTTCGAGGACGTTGGAAAAAAAGTGGTGGCCTGCCCGGCGATCAAATGGACAGGTCGGAGGTATGTGTACGAATATGTGTATGTTGTGATCTTTTGCTCATTCTGTATCAGTTGTTCCTTCCAACTATCTACAGGTCATTCAAGAGTAGATTGTGCCCAACAAGAGCGTCCTAGGATAAGACAAGCAGGATGCGAGCCCCCCTTCCCTTCTCCGTCCCCCCTCATACCTGACGTTATTGTTATTGGAGGGAATCGTCTTCAGATTTGAAAGCGGTTCGGTCCTCGAATTCTTATGGTCCTACTCGTCGTTGTGTTTCCTGAGCTTAGCACCTAAGTGTATTATCTCTACATCCTTGGATTTATCTATGAATATTATGAAGAGTCTCGCTTTGTCTGTATCTGTCAATTTAGCGAACATGTCATGTCCTATTTTGTAAAATTATCCTTTATACATTGATCTTCTGGGCGAACTTGAAGATGTTAGTACAGTACAGTGCTTTGCGAAAATATTTGTGCACATGCGATTGCGCAAAGCGCTGTACAGGAGCGATCATCTCGCCTACGAGAGTACAGATAATGACAGGTAATGACCAGTGGAATTCAGTTTCTATACCTCGAGGCTGGTAGTAGCAGCAGTGGCAGTACCGGGCAATGCGGAACAAGAGTGAGAATTTTCTGATCTATATATGTATGCGCCACACTGCATATCAAAGAGGATCAACGTCTCCATTCAATTTCTCTTGCCCTCACTTCCATCTTTACCCACCACGCTTTGACGAAGTATGGGTGAACTCCTTAGCGTGGGTCATCCCCGGATGTTACGCTCAGTGAAGGGACGGTCGAAAATCCAGCAATCCAACTCAAATCCGGAGCTGTCATTCGTATCTTCAAGAAGTTCGAACGGAGCTCAGATTTTCATGAAAATGAGCACACTTCGTGAAGTCGCGGAAGAAGTGCGTATTCAATTTCACTCTTAGCTTGTGCTTTGCTTCTAAAGTCTGCACGCAGCCCCAACAGCGTACATTGCGTGCCGAACAACAATCGTCTATCAGCTCTCTATCAGTTCCCAAGAGCACCGCGATATTATCCCCTCAAGAAAGGAAGGAACAAAAGAAAAAACGGAAAGAAAAATATGATAGACCTCTTCCTCCGACGCCTCCCCCATCTGAATCAATATTCTCTCCCGAGTCTGGTTTCGAGCTTGTGGCATTGGATGTACGCTTCCTTCCATCCTTACAGTAGGTACGACCCAACGCTGAGTTTGCACCAAGGATAATGCGTCTGTGTCCTCGTCAGCGACACTCACACATATTGCTTCCACTTCCACTTTCTCGTCGAGCGTGGACACCCTCAAATCTTCAAGAAAGAAATGCACGTACAATCCTCAGCAGGTACACTATCAATGCTGATACATACCTATCGAATCCATGACAGATCAACCAGAAATGGTGCGGCTTCTATTTTTCTAATGCGCCGCTCTGCTCAATCTCTTAAGGTACATAGATATATTTTGTACGTTAAGAGTTATTAGTTTATCCATTCGCATTCTAATTCTATACCATGTTAGCATCTTCATCGGCTGGTGGAACGAGAGATTAGCAAAGTCGCGGACGGATCGACAGAATCTGACAGTACGCTCTCGCATCCTCCATCTGAGCTTTCAGTTGGAGCTGTCCCCGGTGTGGTGCAGAGTCGAAAATATCGCATCAAGCTAGCCCAGGTAAGTACATCTCACACTGACAGCTCAGCGTCACCTTGCTCATGTCCGACTCAGATGCTCTCCAATCTTGCTACACCAGAAGTTTCAAGTGCTTACGAGAATAAGATATATGACGCGGTTACTAAAGACGAACCTCAAGTCGCGCGATTGATAAAGATCATACTCAACTCAGAGGAAGAAAAGACGTCTGCAATGGCCCTGAAAGGACAAGAGGCAGACCTATTCATGGACGCTCTAGAGGATGTAAGTGAATTCTCAATAGAAGGCACGAATTACTCACATTCGACATCGCAGATAATGAGAGATACTAGCTTTCTCCGTGAATCTGAGCAACTCGACGCTCGTCGTTTCCTGATCAGTCTTTCGAAGATCTCGACGAATCTTCCTCAATATATGTTCATTGATGGCGTCGCTTCTGTGAAAGACAGGAACTCGTATGGAGGAACTTTTGGCGATGTGTATCGCAGTACATACAAAGGGAAGCCCGTTGCGCTGAAGCGGCTACGGCACTTTCAGCTCGAGGAAAGCCATCGTATATACCAAGTTCGTTAACTTTGGCTCTTTCCACTGTCGTTGTTTGTACATCTACAATTTTCTCTTATAGAGATTCTGCAAGGAAGCCCTCATTTGGCAACGGCTCTATCACAAGTTTATCTTACCGTTTCTTGGTATCGACGCAGAGAACTTTCCTCGTCAACCTTGCATGGTGTCTCCGTGGATGGCGAACGGGACTGTCACTCAATTTCTAAAACACAATCCCAAAGCGAACATTGACAAGCTGGTAAGGTTCTTAAGATCTTCTTTCTTGTTCTTATAACCTACCTATGGCATTAGCTATTCGAAATCTCTCAAGGCACGTCTAGACTATCTTGATGTACTGACAGTGTGGACTGAGGGCATACATGGTCGGAATAGGTATCCATTATCTGCATTCGCAGAATATCGTCCATGGTGATATAAAAGGAGTATGGAAAATTTCAACCTACCTTCTGACACTCAGTAACTTGTATTCTCAATCTCAGGGCAATATCTTGATCGATGAATCCGGACAACCTCGACTAGCGGACTTCGGTTTGACCATATTTGCTGATGGTACCCGACACAATACCACGGATCAGGGAGGCACTTTACGATGGATGGCACCTGAACTTTTGTATCCTATTCCTGGGATTGAGTGCTACAAGCGTACAACGGCCAGTGATGTGTATGCGTATGGTTGTCTCTGCATTGAGGTAACGGTATATGGTTTTCTCAAATGCAATTCAGTGACTTGGCTTGATTGCATTAGGTATATACAGGTCGAGTACCATTCGCGGATGTTCGCAGCGAAATCATGGTTCTGGAGAAAGTCTTAAAAGGCGAGCGTCCTGAACGTCCATTGGGAACCAACGCCATGACAGACGACTTATGGAACTTGATAAACGCTTGCTGGAAACATGATCGTGCTTCACGACCGAAAAGTGGACTCGTGGTGGATCACTTGAAGCACATCTTACGACGGTCTGCTACTGATCCCGCTGTCTTACCATTTATGGACCCTCTCCCACCACCGACAGCTTATTCACACATATCGCCCCCAACTGCAAGGTACTTCACCCCGTTCAGTCAGACTTTGACCATGTACGGAGCGCCAACTCGTACTAGACCTTTAGAGGAACAAGCGGCAGTGTTGAGATCCTTAAAGCGGATCCGTCGACATGCAGATCCGGGCCGAATGTACCACGAACTTAAGCTTACGTATGTAAACCTCGTTTCTCTTTGATACCCTCTCGACCATTTCAATGCAGATCTCCAAACTCTTCAAGCAGCTCCCCACTCAAAAATTATGTTGCTCGAATAAAGGATACGAACTCAAGGGTTGCTATCAAACAGCTCGAAATATCCCAACTAGATTCCAATACGTTGACACGTCTGGCGGATGAATTCAATGATATGCGGTTCCTACACCACCCAAACGTCATTAACTACATAGATCTATTCCAACATGAGAATCACGTATGGGTAGTACTCGAAGAACTTTCGAATCCGCTCTATCTAAAAAAGGTGATCGTTGCCAATCTCAACAGAGATGCGGGAATGAAAGAGTCTTTCATCACTACCATTCTGCGGAATGTTATTCACGCAGTTCATTACCTTCATCGACATCGGATAAGTCATGGGAGTATTAATGCTGAGCAAGTACTCCTTAGTTACGATGGGCATTCCATACTGGTTCGATTGAGTGAGTAATCCAGATGGTGTACGACCCGTTGTGCGGCTGACTATAGAATTCACAGAACTAGCAGCCATGATTCCAGATCCAGATGTTTACTCTAGAGCTAGGTGGCGTCCCCCAGGATTCAATGAACAGACACGCTTCGAAACCGATATTTGGGACTTGGGATTTTTAGCGATTGGTGAGAGTGATAGCACTGCCATCTGAATGAACTTCCTTTCGCTAAAACCGAGTAGAAATGTTTGATAGCGGAATGTCGCTGGATTTTGAAAGCCCAGAACTACTGCATGAATTCGAAGTTATGAAACCTCCTCCTTCTCATTCGTTGTTGAGCTTTGTGCGAGCGACGATGCGTGATATACCCTCTGAAATACCTTCGATTTCCGCCTTATTCCAGGTGCAGTCTCTTTCCCGTCTTCAAGTCTATATAAACGCTGATGTAGCTTTGCGCATAGCTACCATTCTTAAAGAAATAACACTAAAAATTGAAATACGCAGCGGACAGGTTTATGTAGTATATTCGGAGGCTTGCTGCCACAATACTTGGGAAAAATGTAACTATATATAACACCTCATGGGACTTTATTCGCTCATCTACATAGCTTGCATCTACTTACATGGAACACATTATTATGGCCCAGCCGTTGACCGACTTGAAAGTAGATGTAAGCATTGAGCGGTGAGGGCAAATTCGTGGCGTTCGGTTCGCCATCTTTGGACCATGTCGTGTCTGTAGGGATGGCGGTGTTCTCAACGCACAACCCTCTCACAGTCCATAGACTTACGACAGCAGGCATAGAGAACTCATCCGTGGAGCCGCTGAGCTGTGCGCGACTCTGGGGGTGCTGTTGTCGGACACTGTATGTATGTTGCCGTTCCGATCACTGTACATAGCGATAACCCATACAATTACCACGTGCTTTTGGTCGTATAACACGACCTGTAACTTCCGAGTCCACAATGTCTACTAATGTCAAATCTTCTCGGAATCCATTTCGCAATCGAGCAATAACTGATGATACTCAGACTCAGTTATCATCAACAAACGAAGCTTCCTCTTCCTCTGTAACACCTCCTGCTTCGGCATCTGCGCCATCTGTACATAATAATGACCATCCAGTCAACCACCAGCGCTCATCACCGCCATCGACACCTTCCGCTTCCTCATCGACAGATATTCTGAACGAGGAGCTTCCTCCAGCTTACACCTTTGCGCCAGATTCCACTCATGGGGAGCAAACTGTTGAATACGGTCCTAGGAGACCTTTTCAGAATGCCCCGCCTACATTAAGACCTTCTCCACAGCATCCCCTCACTGCCAATTCAACTGGATGGTCTGCTATCCAGAATAATGTTATATCACCGCCACCCTCTCAGCCTCAGTCATTGTGGCAGCAAATTACAGGGCATCTTGCGGACCAACTAACGGGCCTTTCAACCGGCTCGCAATTCGATAATCGCCCCGGACTATACCCCAACACACACCACACTGGAAACAGCCACCCATTTCCGCCTCCATCACAATCCACCTGGACACCACAACAGCCTCCTAGCTCCGTTGAACCGCCTCCTCTACCTCCTCGCCGTAATGCTTCACAAGTGTCACCGACCTCGGAATTCGCTCAGGAATTCTACGCAGCCGGTACAGGTTCTCCTTCGGACAATGTTACTGAGGCTACCCGATATCAACCTCCTCCGGGTCCTCCGCCATCGGGATCACCGCGAACTCCTGATGATGATGGTCGGCCGACAAAGACACCTGTGCCAGGACATCCCCTCTTGAATCACGGCAGGTTGCTTGTATATCCACCAGGTTTCCAATGTGAAAAATGTGCGTCTTTCCTTCCCATACACACATATTCTTTACTAACCCAGTAATTGTCAGGTCGTAATGTCGGATACAAACAAAACGACCCATCAAATCCTTGTCGGAAATGTTGGTCAAAGTATGCCAAACCCTTTTCGGGTGCTATCACATATGGTTCGTTCAAGTCATCATCTGGGGGCACAGGGAAAACATTTCAGCGACCTCTGCCCTTATTGCGACCACCTCAGGCAGGATTTTCCCGCTCCCAACACAATTCTGGATATCCGGGCTCCGCATACGTTCAGAATCTCACCCCAGGGCAAGACTCAGTCTCATTACAAACCCCTCCTTCTGGTCCTTATTTACCACATCCACATCCTCCATACCCTCCACACGTATCCCCGCCAAACATTCGAATCATGCCTAGTAACTATTCTCCGTATGGCCCGCCTCAACCTCCTCCAGGATCCGTCGTATACGCTCCCGGTGACCCTCGATTAGGTGGCACACTGTGTTGGAGGTGTGATGGAGATGGCTCAATTGGAGGGTTTTTATTCCAAGAGCAATGTCACGTTTGTGGAGGGTTAGGGAGAACGTATAGATGACATTAGATGTTGAATTAGTTTGGACTGCTTTTCCCTGGACGTTCGTTGTATGTTCCAACGTTGTATTTTTTCTCTGATGTATCACATGAATGTTGTCAAATGACATCCACGTTATCTTCACATCTTATGCCAACGCCAAGATAATATCGAGGGAATATCCAGGTTCCAGACGTTCATGAGCTTGCTTCCCTTCAGGGATTTACCAATTCATCGCCTGCAGAAACGGAGGCTTCCTATGAATATGTATGATCAATCCCTATTCGTCGTCTTTCTTCCCTTACTCTTACCGTGCAAGAATCCTCTGAGTTTTGTCCGGTCTTCGTTTTTCCCTCGACCAGCCATCACCCAGGGTGTAATTGCATGGGAAACCGGTGGGAAACTGTTCCTGTTCTACCGGAACCGAGGAACAGCCAAACTTCGCTATTGGTTACTGCCAAGAGTGACAATATTTGTTCCTTCCTTCTGAACACAAAGACGGCAAGTGTTTATCATCTAAATGTATCCGCAGTGATCAAACGTTTGCTCAACCAGGCGAAATCTGGCCTGACTTTCCAAGCGCGTACTCCGTGTGAGTCTTGCCTTGACCATCAATCATCTTCTTCACTATTGTCGGACCCGAATCTATCTTTGTGCTAACTTTGCGCAGCAGAAGCAAGCTTGAGCTCGACACAAAAGCTGTCAAGTACATAGTAGAACAAAACTCGTACAGAAGGCATAAAGACATGTCATCATAACCACATAGCGGATCAGCATCTCTCCTGTCAACAGACCCGACAATCGCAACTGGATGTGGAAGGTCTGGAGATATGGCTTTCTACCTGGATTCGCTTTGTGAAACCTGAAGATAGCATGCATCCACTCATGTCCATCCATACATCCGTCGGATGTAATGAAACTTCACTACATAAGTACAATCGGTGACTTGGAAGTACTGCGGAAATTCTAATGGGGTTCTGCAGTTCGAACCATGAGCCAGTATGTGAATAATATGTGTAAGTCATAATCAAAAAATCAGTCTTTACTCCTTCCGAAACGAAATCGTGCTTACTCCTGCTTATACTACACCCTTTCAGGTCAGTTATACTCTGATATACTGAGCAGTAAGACTCAGGTTCAAGAACCTTCGGGAAATCGGAAGAGTTATTCGGAAGAACGCTGGGATCGGCCATCATTCTCCGTGCCGCCTTTTCCCATCAATGACTGCAGTGAACCATTACTGAACCTAGTGAACCGTTGCAAACCATTGTAGACCTTCCATTCATGAAACGAATTGGATGTTTCGGCCGCCAGTGGACGTACGAACTCTGTATGCATTCGCAAATAAAGGCGTGGTGCGATCCTTGTCCGAGCGACGGTATCATACAAATTTTCACCTAATTATGACTGGAAGACCATTTTTTAAACGTGCCTGATGACAATGCTGCGCGTAAGTAAGTGGAGGCTGAGGGAACCTATAAAGCGATTCTGATTCAATGGTTATCTTCATTCTCTTCCCAATTCCCAAATTCAAGTTCAAGCCCACTTCAAATTTATTCTGATATGAAGCTTTCTCTTCAAGTCGCCCTCCTTGCTCTTGCCGCTGTCGGAGCTAACGCAGCAAGCAGGGTAAGTCATGATGTTCTTCCATGCGTTGTCAACAGATAGAATAGCGTTGTCTTGTAGAAGAAGCGAGACGTTGCTGAAAGCGCCATAGCCGAGACCACCACCGCAACCACTGAACCGTTAACCTTGACTGCTACCAGAGTATTCAATACTCTTATTCCAGAGGCTCCGTATATGACTGCGGTTACCACTGAGGTGGTTTGGACGTAAGTCTATTCATCCTGAGGCTGAATAATTTACTGAAAAACTCAATCTCAAAGACAATACCCTGCGTCTTCCTCAGCCTGATCTCGCTTGTCACCAGAACGCGACGAGCCTCGTGAGTTTCTCTACTGCCTTTTGATATTTATCCTCATGATTCTTTCAGGCCGAACGAATGTCGCGGGAAATCCGTTTGAACTTTACAACATTCGTTACATTCGCTATCTAGTATCCGTTACATTGTATCTGGACTTTAATCATCAAAGGTGCTATATAAGACTTTCTTTCCAGTTTTTTTTCGCTCTTTTCTAGAGTAACGCTGAATACGTCATCGCTCAAAACGCTCGATAAGGCTTGATATCAACAGCTTTGACCAGTGGGAAAAGACAAAGGTCTCAAAGTTGGCTGATAGATATTTAGCTACGATCGGGAATGGTGGGTTGCTTAGATGGTTACGACTTTAGCTCAAGGCGTTAGCCTCATTACTTTGTCTAAAAAAGACTGTGAATCATGTCTCGTGCGCTTTCAATGCACATATAGATTCAAAGCTTCAGTCAGTCCTAATTGCTGATCCGAGTTTTTCTCGAGAGCTTGAAGTCCCTGCTTAGTGCCGTTCTTCAACCGGGGGGACTTTGTACTGATAGGAGCTGAGTCCCAGACGGCTCTATTTGACTTCTGTCACATTTTCCTCCACTCAATACGGGTGTAAATCCGGCTACTTATTCCGTGAACAGCCTATGTATATCTGTAAGCCTTGCAATACGGCCTCAGGTACTCACACCATCCCTCTGCGAGTTGCACAACATTAGAGCTCATCTCGCGAACTATATCATCATCACAGGATGTTCTTTACAGCTTAAATGGAGTCCAGTCTTCTGACACCAACTGAGGTCAATTTTTCCTGTGTTTTTCCGTCGAGGCTGACACCCATTCATGTCAAATGAATGCAAGGCGTTGGAGCTAGAAGTATGATCACTACGGAGATATCTCGCTACACAAATCCAACGTACATAATTCGATGCACCTACAGTATATATATGAAGATCCTGGGCAACATAATGCGGAAATTTCGAGCTCATACCTAGGAAGACGCTTGAATGAGCTCGAGAAGATCAATCAAGTTACCTTCGCTATTCAAAGCTGCCTGAATGAACGCAACATCCTTTAATGCCTCCCTTGGATTACCTATATCCAAAACAGATTCTCCTGTCCCTTGCCTGCCGATAGAGTCGAAGAATGCTGCAAGCTCGGTTTCCACACCCTTGCGGGGAAAGCTTATGATCTCCTCTTTCTCCTTATGCTCCGCTTCTTCTCCTGTTTTCCCGCTTTCCTTTTCCTCCACAACTTGAACCACAATCTTGAATCCTTCCGAGGTCGAGTTGCAAGCAAGCCAACCCTTTGAACCTGTTATGACGAGATTCTCTGCAGCGGGGATTGATTTAGTGGGTGAAGCAAAGGTCATTTCAACGATTCCATGATAGTGGGACTGAGCCCGGACAACACAGTGAATTGTATCGTGAGGTGAGAGGTATTCCTTGTTCAAAGAAGCGAAGCCAGATAAATGAGTGAATGGCTCGGGAAGTATCGTGCGGAGCGCCGCTATTGTGTGCTAGATGATACCAGGTTCCAGTCAAGGCATAAAATTACGAGAGGCCAAATATAACGTACAACACCACCATCTAACTGAACAGAGAATCAGAGTTCATGTAATGAGATGTGAGAAATTACCTACCAAAAAGCCTCCTTGATACTTGGGTGATCCAAAGATTAAATCAATACACCAGTAGAGAAGGTCGATTTGAAAAACAACACGTACGTCTGGTACTGTGCGCCAAGGAGTTTTATACCATTTGGAGGTTTTGTCGATGAAATTGACGACTGAAGCTTTGAAAAATATAACGCTTCCTATCTTTCCAGATCGTATGGCCTCGCCAGCAGCACGATAAACAGGTTCAGCCTCAAAGTTTTCGGCAACACGCCAAACAAGACCGTACTGTTGGCAGATGGGTTCCGCATCCTCAAGTAATTTAAGACCTTGTGCAACGTCAGGAGCAACAGGTTTTTCGCTCAGGACGTGTTTCCCTGCCAGAAGACACTTCACAACGATTTTTGGTTGCAATGTAATGGGCAGGGCAATAATGACAGCAGCTATATCAGATCTCGCAAGAAGAGCATCCAGATTGTTCGGGTGATCTCCATCAAAGTATACGTCAGGAGAAGAAGAAAGACCTAGAATTTTTGCTGCATTCTGGGCGGTTCCGCTAGAGCTCTTTTCCGATCGTGAATAGACCGCCTTTAGCGAGAAGGAAGTTGGACCTAGAGTAGCAAGAGCAGGTAGATAGGCTACGGATATTCAGGGGTCAATGTCACTACGATTCATTGATATTTGCATAACTTGAAGAGAAAAACCTTCGGCTACAAAGAGCCCAGCTCCTAAAATGGCGATACCGGATAGCGTTGAAGGAGCCATAACTCTGAGCAAGATGAGAGCAAAATGACAAGATGAGAGCAAGATGACAAGATAAAGCAAAATGACAAGATGAGAGCAAAATGACAAGATGAGAGTTTGTTCGGAATCACCGGATGGCCTCCCGTGCTTGGCACGTGGATGAACCGAAATTTCCCCGCTTTGGTGGTGCACCATCAGTTCCAGTGGAGTATCCTCGGGGGTTGATTCTACTCAGGAACCAGGATTATCCCGCTTTAAGAAGGGCCATTCCCCGTTCAACAATGAAGAAATACAGCCAGACAGGTTGCTCCTATCATGGCCTCTGACTCTTTGACCAACTTGCTACCCAAGGACTTCATATGGGGATTTGCTACGGGCAAGTTGATTTTGTACTATCTTAGTATTTATCGCTCACAATACACTTTAGCAAGTTTTCAAATAGAAGGTTCTACTGATGTTGACGGGCGCGGCAAGTCATTCTGGGACGACTTCTCTCGTACTCCCGGAAAAACACTGGATGGTCGCAACGGTGATGTCGCTACCGATTCGTACAAGCTATGGAAAGAAGACGTGGAACTCCTCGCGCAATATGGTGTTAAATCATATCGTTTCTCTATTGCCTGGTCCCGTATCATCCCGCTTGGAGGTAGAGACGATCCAGTAAACCCGAAAGGAATTGAATTTTACTCAAATTTAATTGACGCATTACTGGGAAAAAATATCATTCCATTCGTCGTGCGTTTGGACTTTCCCATTCTCATTCTCCAACTTAGGTCTCTGTCCTAGACACTCTATCATTGGGACCTGCCTCAATCTCTTCACGAGAGATACGGAGGATGGCTCAACAAGGAGGAAATTGTCAAAGATTATACTCGCTATGCAAAGGTACATTGATGAATCATTTTCATGCAATTTGGTTTTGGCTAATTTATCGGTGGGGGCTCAGGTCTGCTTTGAAGCGTTTGGGGACCGTGTTAAATACTGGTGAGTACTTTCGACCCGTCTATCTTCAATCGCTGTACTTTAGGGCCCCACGTTTCTTCTCACACTCCTTGGACGTACTTTGCAAAGAATTATCCGCGGAGATTTTATGAGTTGGAAAACCCTCCAGACGCAACAACTAATTGATGTTACTGTTATAAATATAGGCTTACCATGAACGAACCGTGGTGTATTTCTATTTTGGGCTACGGACGTGGTGTCTTCGCACCTGGAAGATCAAGTGACCGAGCTCGTTCCCCAGAAGGAGACTCATCTACAGAGCCTTGGATGTATGTCGCAAATTTCTCTTTCTTTGTTGCAATATTGAGAAGTTTCTATAGCGTGGGTCGCAACGTTATACTATCGCATGCTAGTGCCGTCAAAGCGTACCGAGAAATTTTCAAGCCCGCTCAAAAAGGCCAAATAGGTATCACATTGAACGGAGACTGGCAGATGCCATACGATGATAGCCCCGAAAGTGCGTCTTGTTCGCGAAATGTCCACTAATGTCACACGAACTCACATGAACTTCAGATGTTGCGGCAGCACAACATGCTCTGGATGTAGCCATAGGTAACCGTCCTATCTTATCCTCCAAATGTCTTACTGATGCGTTCAGAAAGGATGGTTTGCAGTGAGTATCCACGCAATTGGTGTAATTATTTGCGAACTAATAGAGAGCGGTATGCAGGATCCTATATATCTTGGTCATTATCCTCCATATATGCGTGAGATGCTGGGATCCCGACTCCCAGAATTCTCCGAACAAGAAATCGAACTTGTCAAAGGGTCTTCGGACTTCTATGGCATGAACACGTATACCACTAACTTGTGCCGTAAGCACCATCCACCGAGACGGTATCTTGATAACACAGTGAAATCTTCGTTTTTTCCGGTAGGTGCTGGTGGCGATGATGAGTTTCAAGGTTTAGTAGACTACACCTTTACTCGTCCAGATGGAACACAGCTTGGCAAACAAGGTCCGCTTTTTCAGGTCATCGATTTAATTTCTTTGTTGACCGAGAGCTACCAGCACATTGTGCCTGGCTCCAAGATTGTAAGTCTGTTACTTCAATGCCTCTGGCATCTACTCATCGACTTCGTTTAGATCCCCAAGGATTTAGAGCGGTGAGCCTGCAGACATTGAATCAATACAATTACTGACCTTCAAGCTAGCTCCTCAATTACCTTTGGAATGTAAGACTCTGATGCTACGTTCCTATGCAGCGAGTAACTTACAGTGAATTGTCGCATTGTCTTCCCCCAGCGGTACCATTTACCCATTTAGTACGTGAGCTCGGAGATACTGTCTTTGGCATCATCTCATGGTTCCCCAGCGTCACAGAGAATGGATTTGCAGTGAAGGACGAGGATACCATGCCTCTTGAACAAGCTCTCAATGACACTGACCGTGTCCATTATTTCAAAGGCACTACACGCGTACTTTTACAAGCAACACATGAGGATGGTGTTGACGTTAAAGCGTACTTCCCGTGGAGTAAGATTCGGTCTTTACAGGGTAATGTGGTTACTGACATGTTTCATTTTGTACCAGGTCTCTTAGACAATTTCGAGTGGTATGTTGTTCGCTGACGGTTCACTGAATCCTATTGACGACCGAGCAACTAACATTATAATACACATAGGGCCGACGGTTATGTGACTCGCTTTGGCCTGACATATGTCGACTATGATACCCAGAAACGGTATCCCAAACAATCTGCTCGTTTTCTCACAAAGGTCTTGATTTTCATAACCTACCTTGTGGTGCTAGATTAACAGCATGTGTCTGTGATAGTGGTTCAAAGAGCATCAACAAGAATCTTCTTCATCTCCTTCAGGCATATACAAACGAGGTCCAAGTAGCTTGTCCGAATCGTCGACAAAAGTTCCGGGTACACCTGAAGCCGCAGATGCTATCAAAATCGCCACATCGAAACCCAGCAAGGACCCTTCTCGTTTAAACAAAATCAAGCAAGCAGTGTGGAAGTTGATTTGTTAAAAAGAGGGGAAAGAGTAACTCACTTTGACGAAATTTCATGACGCTTCAAGCATATGTACGATAATGTGAATTCAGTCCGAAGGAGAGATAACCCATCTCATCCTGCTTGTATAAACACTGACAGTAATCCAGCTTCAAGCTCTAAGCGCCACGCGTAGATATTATGAAGTGAGCACAATCCGTCTGGTGGCTGGCCCGAAACTATCATGATCTTCCAAACCCAACAAACACCAGTACATACGAAAGTCTAAAGAACAGCGAATAAGTGGAGGTAAGTATATACACGCATACATTATACTGCCTAATCTTTATGAATGAGACGTCGAGTCAATCGGTCATAGTCTATATAGGGGAAGCAGCAATGAGCTCTGACCTCTCGTGCTCAGGTGTCTGCAAAACACTGTGTCCAGCACGAAAGGTGAAATCGCGAAGCCAGGATTCTGATCGCTGAGCCGATTGGTCCCGACGAGGAGTGAAGACCATTTTCGGTCGAGGCAATCGCCTATCTCCTACCAAACCGTTGATTCCACTGATGATTGCTCGACACTGGGATGTGGCAAAATCAGAAGATATACCGACGCCCCAAACACTACCAACACCGGATTTTGAGGCAGGGGAGCCGGGGGTACTGACTTCAAGGTAAGTTACAGCCTTCGTGGAATCACCCTCCAAATGTTGGTACATGATTTCTCCAATGTTGATCTCCAATTCAAGGTCGCTTCGTAGTCCATCCAACAATGCCGACAACACCCCTTTTCCATCGCCCATGACTTTGCGTATGCGACCATCCACAGAAATATGTCCCTCTAAACGGATAAAATTCATTCCCTGCTCAGGAGGGGTGGATGTTCCGTCGGTCTCCAAAGATGAAGATTCAGAAAGAGGTGAAAGCGGAGTAATATTCAACGATTGCAAATGAAGTCTGCCTATAGGCTTAGAGCTCAGGCAGTAATTCTGTTTGAAGGCGTTGGTAATGAGCGCGGTCGACATCTCTTTGCCAGAGTTTTCGCATTCACTTTGAACAACACCATAAAACGAGACCTGCATGCGACGAGGAAGGTCAAGTTGGAGAGTTTGCTTGATAACGTAAGCGGTGCCGGCCTTCCCACTTTGTGAGGAGACTCGGATGAGGTTCTCGTAACCGTACCCGATATCTTTGGGATCGATGGGAATGTAGGGCATAGCCCAATACTTTATGCCTTCGCCGGTTCGGTCGACCTTCTCCCAGCGCGCGGCCTGAGAATCGAGACCTTTCTTGATAGCGTCTTGATGGGTTCCAGCAAACGCTGAAAACACCAGGGTACCGGCATACGGATAGCGCACAGGAACTGCCGATTCGTTGCACCGACAGACAACTTCAACGATTTCAGGAAGATTGGAGAAATCAAGACCAGGTGAGACACCCTGCGAGTAGAGATTTAACGCAAGGGTGATGAGGTCAACATTCCCCGTGCGTTCTCCATTCCCGAGCAAACAACCTTCGACGCGATCACCCCCCGCGAGGAGGGCTAATTCCGTGGCAGCAACACCTGTGCCTGTAGAGGTATTGAATATGACGGCTACGTGTAGATTTCTCGACGACCTACCTCTGTCGTTATGAGGGTGAATGCTCAGCAGTACGGAGGATCGCTGGTTAATGTTGTTGTTGAAATATTCGACCTACATGATACGTCAAATATGACACAGAAGGTTAGAAACAAAACTCACCATGTCAGCGTAGTGGTTGCTTGGTGCACACTCAACGGTCGCGGCCAGGTTAAAATACACTTTGTCCTGGGGGGAGGCTTTTCCCCACTCCATGAGGACTCTGTTACCCAATTCAACAGCGAAATCTGGCTCCGTCTGCGAAAAAGTCTCTAAACAGTAGTTCAAGGTAAAGCGAGCCCCTTCAATGAAGTGAGTCTTCCATCAACCAAAATACAAATCTGAATGGAGTCACCTGAGCGAGCAGTCTCCTCCTCAGTCAGCTTTTTGACAAGTTTCACAGCGTTGGTGGTCAGATCAATGGTTTGCTCTTTAGTGTTGCGAAATACGACTTCGCGGAAAACGGGTGACACCGCATTATAGATTTCGTTGTTTTCTATGAGATCGCGTACAAACTGAAACTCGTTATCGCCTGCTGCTGGATATGCAACCTCGATTTCTAATCTGGAAATAAGAAACGTTCTAATAGGCAGATTGAGCGGTTACTCACGCTTGAATCCAATTCTAACTAGCAATCTACACGCATAAGAAGACAAACAATAAAAACCCGAAGCTCAGAAATCGACAAAGTTTTCATACCTGAAAAGTTCAAGTTTAGTCGCGTTGCTCATAGGGTTGACCAGTGCTTGATTTCCGTCTCGCAAGTCTGTTGAAAGCCAGATTGGAGAAGTCGTTGTTCTCTGATTTGGCCATTGGCGGATGTACCCATCCGAGAATGGAACAGACGGGTATGGTAAATATTTCAAAGAAGGATCAGAACTGAACCAGACAGTAAGTCGGGATTGTTAAGCAGAGAATAGAACAAACATGGCATACAGCATAGGCATCACTTCTGACAGTATGATAGACGGAAAATGGACAAGAGGGATGGAGAAAAATGCGATAATTTCAAAGCTTAAATACCAGAAACCCATCGATGTAGCTCCTTGTCAAATAATCGGAATGCTGGAAATCTCTCACCTTCAGAGTTCCGCCGTGGAAACTGGAAACATTTAACTGTAATTTTGAAGCACTAAGAGAAAAAACACACCTCGATGCCAAGGTCCCATTGTCTACCAATAATAGTGCATCCACTATCATTACCTGTAAAGAATTAACGCATGATGATCTTGGATACTCGGACCATCACACGGAAATGAGGTGAGAGAATAGTGTCGACTTTGACGTCCAAACTAGGAAAGGAAGCATATGAAGGTCCAAAATCATGGAGTGTAGCACGGCAGGTAGGATCGAGAGTGCCTTGAGCTGATTATAGGTGCCGTTCCGTGGTCTTGGATGAAAGTATACACCGAGAGCTCGAAAAGCACTACCAAGGAAAGAAGGAGGAAACCATGAGAAAGGATATGGTCTTAGTATCCAGTGAATGCTCACCCCGATACATTCAGAAGTAAAACTACCGAATCAGGTAAGCTCATGAGTCTCCAGTGGAGTGGTCGTGCGCTCGAGAGGTTGGTACCCTTTCCTTTCTTGGGAGACACCATTTGAGAAACAAATGTGATGAAATCCGTGGACTCTCGATTTGCAAAGCTTTTGGCTATCTCATAACGGATCCCCGTCCACACTGTCTCTAGTGTTAAGTTCCTGAACACTTCCGACCAGGTTAAACTAAGTAATCACAAAGCTTACCTGTCCATGATTTGATGAGTCCAAAGAAAGAGTTTTGTTCCCTCAATCTGTCCTTCTTTTTCGATTCGTATACTCCAACAACGAATGAGAGTACCAGATGCGGATTTTGAATAAGCTGCTCGCGAAATCATTGGTCCGAAGAGTTAGAATGTTCATATGAACGACGTCGCGATCGGTTGTTGTTTCCACCGAGCAACCCCGGAGGAGAAGCGATGAATGATATTGTAGCAAGGCGATATCGCGAGAAACGTGAAAGATGAAGAAATAATGAGATAAGAAGATAAGAAGATAGTAAAGACTTGTTGGCTTGAACTTCAGGAGGGGAGAAAGTTTAAACAAAGACGGTGCACTGCACCGGCTAACTCCGGTCAGAGATTTTTCCCAGATGAAACTTCGTACATTCAAGTCCTTCCCTCCATAATGTCATTGGCATTATCATTATCTTAGTCTTCCTCAAGATTCGGATTCGCTGATATCGAATACATACCTTATGCTGGACACGGGGTCCGAGGACATACATGGATTCACCAAAATTTTGGCGGCAAACCCTGATGCACTATTTCTATTTATGTCTTTTACTTTCAGAGACGTGCTCGACAAAGTACACCAATTGCAAGAGACCCAATGCTTGGCGTTTCGTGAGATTTTCAAGCTCTCGGTATCTTCGGGAAATGCTGCATAATCGAACATTTTCACGACGTGAATGTTTGGCTAACTGACACAGGCATATTGTGCTTTTTTCGGATAAGAGTGGGAGGGGTGCTGAATTTACATACAAGAAACACCACTATCATTATGGTCTTCAAACCCATTGATACCATGCCTATGGCTTTTCCCTCAACGAATCACACGATCAGCTCTGAGCGAGGCCGCGATGGAGAAACTCTTTCTGATCCGTCGTCGCGAACGCATGAGGAATATTTGTTCACCTCCAACAGAGATCTTGAGAAGCTTGACATTGCTACCGCGGATAACTCTACGTTACACGGATCCGAGTCCGCTTCGTTGGACACACCATCCGACACGAAGAGCGAGCCAACTAAAGAGACTATTTTAGTCCAATGGAATGGGCCAAAAGATCCTGATAATCCTCGAAATTGGAGCAAGAAAAAACGATGGACAGTAACCTTGGTGGTCAGTTTGTTCACCTTCATTAGGTCAGTGTCCTCTTCTTCGCCCTGTGCTTGCTTTCTTAACACTAGTAAACCTCCAGTCCAGTGGCCTCTTCCATATCATCACCGGCTTTGCCACAGATTTCAAGCGACTTGCACATTCGGCCTGGTTCCATCCTTGAAAACATGTCGCTCTCTATATTTGTCCTAGCTTACGCGTTGGGAGTACGTGACTCCTTATTACACTATGGCATTGATAAACACAGCTAACTTTTGTAGCCGTTGTTCTGGGGTCCGTTGTCAGAACTCTATGGCCGACTCATCATTTTACAGGTTTCCAACATATGGTTCCTCGGTGAGTTGAGCAAATGATCTTCACGATAACCAAGCTCATATTTTTGAGGTAGTATTTAATTCTATTTGCCCCTTAGCAAGAACTCCAGCTCAGATGCTGATTTTTCGATTTTTGGCTGGCTTTGGAGGAGCTGCGCCCCAGTCTATCGGTAAAGTCACCTTACACTTTCAATAGAATACATGAAATCATGTCTCCCACAGGTGGCGGGGTTGTTGGGGATCTATGGTCTCCAGAAGAGCGCGGAATGGCTATGAGTTTGTACTCGCTTGCCCCATTGGTAGGACCATCCACTGGACCACTTGTAGGAGGTTGGATCGCGCTCAGATATAGGTGGCAGTGGGTTTTCTGGAGCGTTAGTATTGCAGATGGAATACTACAAGTAGCTGGATTTGTGAGTGTTCGTCACAGGTATGTTCCATCCACTGGCCTGACTCTTCATAGATGTTCCTTCGTGAGACGTACGGTCCACATATACTCAGAAAAAAAGCGCAAGCTTTGCGAAAGTCCAGTGGCAAATTTTATTGCACGGCATTTGAGGCTTCTGGCCAACACTGGTCGACGTACATGGCTCGTGGCATGCTTAAGCCTATCCAGTTCCTTTTCACAGAGCCGATCGTGCAAGTCTTTGCACTATATATGGCGGTCTTGTATGGTGTTCTATATCTCAGTCTTACGAGTGAGTCTCATCTATAAGTAGCACATTTGTACTCATGATCGCGCTTGCAGCTTTCGTACAAGTTTTCACTGAGCTTTACGGTGAAAACTCGGGCATAGCCGGTGTTCATTACCTTGCAATCGCCTTGGGATCTACAGGTACAGATCATTTCATGTTCTACAGTGGCCTAATGCAGCTCTGATGCAGCTCTATTGGTTTGCAGTCGGAGGCCAAATTGGTGCTCGAGTTCTCAACACCATATATCGACGCCTCAAAGCTCGCAATGGTGGAGTAGGGACACCAGAAATGAGGTAAATGTACTTTCATCTTTGCTCAACTCGGATGTCCACTTCACCTTTGAAGGTTGCCCTTGCTCATGGTGTCGGCCACGACTTTACCTATTGGGCTATTGATCTATGGTTGGACAGCTAATGCTCGCCTCTTTTGGCTGATCCCCGGTATGTTGCACATCTGATGATCTTGTTGCTTATCTCAGTGAGCCTCCTCTAGACCTGGGAGTGTTCATTTATTCTATCGGAATAGGTGAGGGCAAAGCTTCTCGAGACCTTCGATTTGTATGCTAAATATGAGATATCACGTTATCACGTCATGCAGGTGGAAACTGGACGTGTATCCAAACTTACCTTGTTATGCCCTTCCTGAGTTTTTGTTTTCACATTGTGCTGACTGCAATACATAGGTCGATAATTATGCACTTCACGCAGCCAGTGCCATCTCGGGCGTTGTATCTTTCAGAGCTTTCGCAGGATTCGGTTTCCCACTGTTCGCTGACGAATTGTATGGGAAATTAGGATATGGTATGTCTTTGGATTGTTTTCGCCGTGGACTTTCGCTGATATTCAACATATTCTCAGGCTGGGGTAATTCCATTTTGGCTCTTATTTGTCTGGTAATAGGATGTCCGGCACCTTTCATGTTCTATCGATACGGACCTCAACTTCGAGCATGGAGCAAATCAACCTCCGTGGAACAGTAGAAGTTCTGCAGAGATCTTGGCTCCGCTTGTCCAGTTATGATCTGATACAATATAGATGATTCATGTGTTTGTTCCGAATTGTGAAATATACATCATTGGACAATGGAGCTGGATTTTGTTCAATATGAACGACGAAGCCTTGCATATGGTACGAAATATGCCATGTACTGCGCCATCAGGAAAAATTGGAATGTTAGCTGCATTGTCACACTCAGTGGCGGATTATTCCACTAGCCAGACTTGAACGAGCAAGAGGTTTTTCGCGAAGGCCAGGGGGTTGAATATTAGCGCAGTGTGAACTACAATCCGTAAATAGTAGTGACTCTTTCCTCAGTAATAAATGAGTGCCTTGACTGTTCGATGCGGGTGGAAACCTTGATGGCCTTGGCCCAAAGGCAACATAGCATTCCCAGCTTTATCGCTTCGATCACCCAGAGAAAAGTTAGCCCAGAGTAGCCTTATTGAAGTTTATCTGTTCTGGATCAAAACGTGAAAAACTACCTGAGTAACCTGTCATCATATCAAGTTGTTCCCTGGTGTTCCTAACTTCTTGTGTTGATCACGCACATTAATCGCGAATACATATCCCTATGTAGTATCTTCTTCCATCGGGGTGTGAAGTACATGAAAGTTCGTCCAAAAACCTGAAAGGAAGAGCGGCTGTCCACGTCTGTATAGTACTAGATCGTAACGACCAGAGGAGACAGAGGGGTTCAAAACAACGAAATTTTGGAAGACGAAATCTAGACTTGTGCATTGTGGCAGCATTACTGCGCAAACAGAACGCTGAGAAGCAGAACTAATACTGCGTAGACGGACGTCGATGGTGTAAGGATTGCTGTTAGATATTCGCGTTCTATTTCTTCTGGAGATCATATTACTAGGCTCTGCAGCTCTGCTAACCCTGCACTTCAAGCGGTCCCAACAGGTCCCAACGTGCTGTCTAACCTGGAGCTACCATTTTATAGGGTCCACAAAAATTACTTCGATGATTTAGATGATGAGGGTTTACCCCAAGCCATATTATCATCTTCAAGTGGCTCTGCCTACGAAGCGTCATGAATATTATCGGAAATGAGATCTAAAGCAAGAAAACAGAATCCGGGCTGACCATTCCGCCCGAGACGTTTTTCTTGAGGTCCGATTTAGGCGCCTTGATACCATAGGAATTATTCTGTGGCATACAGATATATGTGTTTGATTCTCCGAGTCAGAGGTACGTCGAACATCGAGATCGAGATGAATCACCAACCAGCGACGTTCTTAGACCGCGTCCATCTATATGCACGTTCTTTGCTCGGGACTAAGGGTTGTGATACAGGTTGTGAGGAAGCTAGGATAGCAGAGCTAAGACATACCTCGAGTGCATCGAGTAGGACAGAAACTGACGAAGGCATGCACTGCTGGTTGATTTTAATTGAAGAGGTGGCGAGCGCGTGTATGCGTACGAGTGCGTACTAGATAATCTACCCTGTCTGCAAAATTCGCTTGCGCATTTTATATCTGAGCTTGATGGCCAAGCTAGACCCGTTTGAAGCAATTTTCCTTGTTTAGAGACTTGGCACAAGCTGCATATGTCAGTCTTTTTTTATTCCGATTCCTTGAGCAGGTCAAGTGGTTTTTTGAAAGACTACTAAGACAGCTACAGAATATGGCTCTTTTATTCCACGATCTTCATTCGTTATCGCTTACCTATTCCGACCATAAATGTCCACGCAGAAGTGTAGAGTGAGTCGGACAGGACAGTGACTATGTATAGGACTCAAGGTCAGCGTTGAGGCTCGTCGAGGCTAGTATTGGAGGATGTCGCCTATCGGATCAATATCTTGGCGCCGAATGACATAATCAGAAACAAGCTCACATGGCAATGGCGATGTGCAATGCTGGGCCGGACTGTGCGGTGTCCAGATTTGGCCCAAGCTGTTACTTTTCTTCTTTCCGTGAAGTCTAGGCGAAGTCTCTTAGTGAAAGACCGTCAAAATACAACCTCTGGCGTGTTTCTATCGTACTGCAAAAAAGATTAACACACTGCTACCAGGGTACTCCAGCAGTCGCCACCTGAGTGTGTGACAAAACCTTTTCAACACGTCGCATACGACTGGCATCTATTTAGGATTTGGATTACAGAGCTCCACCGTGAATGAACATCATCTGTAAGGGTCAAGTCAGTGTCATCCTACTCACCAGTCGTCATGAGATATATTTATTTTTAGTTGCACCAGACTATGAATATCGTTATTCTCAGGCATAGAGCTTCTCGAAGAACAGTTCTCCAATAGATTGAACCCCAGACGGCTGCATCCCGCCAGATTTCATATGGTTGGTAAATATTTTGCTGTCCTCTAGTCATTGAGTCTTCCGTCTCTTTATTGCTCTTGTTGTCTCACGAATGATTGTTGTGACTTTAGTGTCATGCCCCGAAAACTCACAAGAAGAGGTCGCGTAGCGTTTGTCGGAACCGCATCGAACCAATCCCAGTTAGTCTCTTATTGAATGCTAATACAACATTGCTCTCATTGTCGCAAACAACCCCTCACGCATCGAAACCAGGACGGGCAAAATGCCTCATACCATTGGTTTCCTTTATTTTGTAACCCAACTTCAAGCGTCGACGCAGACTACAAAAGCTGATACCGATTGCGGGAGGAAATAGCTACTCAAGTACTGTTGAGATGAAGTTCCTAGTTGCAACCGCTTCTGCTGTCCTGTTCACTCTGCTCAAACCTCACCCAGCTTCGGGTGCAACGGTTCCCGTTACTCTTGATATCATAAACGCCGTGGGCGCCCCCGATGGGTTTTCAAGATGTAAGTCGTGCAATATTGTGTCCGTATAACAGCTTATCGTTCTATGCAGCTATGGTAACGGCGAACGGAACGTAAGTGATCTCCGAAGTAACAAATGGATTTGAACTTTGAACCGCCCTTACAGCTATCCAGGCCCTCTTATTACAGCGAACAAGGGCGACACTTTGGTAGTCACAGTGAATAACAAACTGGTAAGTTCTAATTCATTGTATGCATAGTCGTGATCCATATTTCTTGTTTCGAATTAGACCGACGACAGCATGCGTATGAGTACAGCTATGGTAAATCTCTTCATTGTGTCAAGACATCGTATGACGAGCCAATCCATTTCATAAGGACTTCGATGGAATCTTCGTTGACACCGCCAACTCTTTCAATGAGGGAAGCTCTTTTGTCACAGCCTGCCCTATTACACCAAACGCAAGCTATACCTACACTATTCCTTTAATTAACAACCAAACTGGTACTTTCTGGTACGTATCCACAGATTATTAATCTGCTGTCATGGAACACCGATCAATGGTATCTAGGTATCATTCGCAACTAAGTGTTCAATATGTCGATGTGCGTCTTTTCTGTTGATAGCATTATTCGTCGAAAAATTGATAATACCCTAGGGTCTTCGCGGAGCTCTCGTTGTCTACGGTCTGCTCGCTTATATGGGGACCTCTATGGAAATTCAATGAATTTTTTAGATCCTGAGGACCCTTTGGCCGACTTGTATGATGTCGACGACGAAACTACGGTCAGTTGATGACTCTGAGAATTTCTAACCGTTTCTGAATTAACTCGTACCGTATAGATCTGGGCAGTTGGTGAGCTAATAAGCAGAATGATAATATTATCGGAAATTTAAACGCTCCTGAAGGCGACTGGTGGCACAACACTTCGACATCTATGCTTGTAACATATGTTGCCAGTGGTATCGTCCCAGTTTCCGACACGTACGCTGAACTAGGCAATTATATGTGTCCTATTCCGATGCTGATTGACCTCTAGTGGAACTTTCAACGGTGTAGGAAGGTTCAACGGTGGACCAGAGGTCAATATTCCCTCTCTTTGATCGCTCACTCTTGACTGACGAAGCTGTCTAATAGGTTCCTTTCTTTGTCACCAACGTTGTCGCTGGAACTCGCTACCGTTTCCGCATTATCAATCAATCTGCGCGTAACGTTTTCACCATGTCTGTTGACAGTCACAATCTGACAGTGAGCTGGCTTCATTTTTGGATTTGAACTAGATTCAACTCACGAGTGAATATAGGTAATCGAAACCGACGGAACCCCGACCACTCCAATGACTGTCAATGAAATCCAAATGCTTGCTGGCCAGCGTTACTCCGTTGTCGTACGTACATTGCGCAGCGCACCTTTATGACGAAATGTTTACTTTTACGACATAGCTCGAGGCCAACCAGCCTGTTGACAATTACTGGATCAACGCCCCCTACACTGGAGGCTCTCCGGCTGTTAACTTGAACCGTATGTGGAGTCCTTATTTTCATGAAATCGTGATTTTAATCGTTCATCTTAGAAAACGCCACGCTCGCTCGTGCTATTCTGAGATACCAGGGCGCCCCTGAAACTGACCCCACTGCACCAATGTCTCTTGGCCCAGCTGAACCTGAATTGAACGCTCTTGTCGAGGCCAACCTGCGCGTGAGTAACATTCTGAACGCTTTCCATTATCCTTCTGACAATCATTTTAGCCATTGGTTGCTCAAGCTGCACCAGAACCCGACATCAACATCACCCTCAACCTCGTTGTGGTAAGTATGAGTGTCTCATCTCAATATGTGCCTCATCGGCTGACTCTTCGTTACAGACTGCTGGCCGAGCTCAATGGTTATATTTTCATGGTTATCCATAACAAGATTCAACATCTCATGATATTTTCTTGAAACAGGAACGTCAACAACGTTTCATATCTACCGCCTTCAGTACCTACCCTCTTGAAGGTAGGTCCATTATCATACCAAGCAAGAGACACAGCAGCTTATAAATCATGAAGATTCTTGACGGTGCCGACAGTGCTTCCGACTTCGATGTAACTGAGAACACCTTCATCCTTCCTGCAAACAAAACCGTGCAGGTTATATTTCCGCCCAGGTAAGAAATCGTATTTTATGACCAAGGGAGCGACTAACAATATATCGTTGATGCAGTGATGACGACGAGGCTCACCGTACGCAATATTCCTTTTGATTCTTCGAAGTGCATTTCTGAACATCTTCTCCAATAGCGTTCCATTTGCATGGAGTACGTCTATGATTTGTTCTCCTCGTCCTACACACACTGACCATGCGGAAATCGAACAGAACAACTTCTGGCTCGTTAAATCCAACACAACCGACGTAGTCAACACTGCAAACCCCATCCGACGTGATGTAGGCTCGATCACAATTACAGTTTCTATACTCGATCACTGACTCGTGATCAAAGGTCGCAGGTGTCGGCGCTGAGGGTACCATTGTCCGGTTCTCCACTAACAACCCAGGTCAGTTATTCCATGTTTATGTATGTCGATCAGTCCCTGATTCGGTAAATTATGTAGGCCCATGGTTCTTCCACTGCCACATCTTCTGGCACTTCCAAGCTGGTCTGGCAACAGTTATGGCCTCGGGCCTTGATGAAATCCGTGAAAAAGTTCACCCTACTCAAGCTTGGGATGCCCTATGCCCTGCGTACGATGCTCTTCCTGCGAACTTGCAGTGATTATCGGAAAGGGTCTTGAACTTCGGGGAAACAAAGTATTATTTAAGCGATAGTTGTTACTTTTGTATCAAATCATGTATATTTGTGGCAGCAATGAAGCTTTACTTCTTAAACCATATTTCGGCTATCTTCCTCAGGGTATGTCAGAAGCATATGAATGGACAGGATTTTGTACAAGCAAAATTTAATATGAATGTGAAGGAGGAGGATGCAACAAGAGGTAACTGATTATACAAGGCAGATATACTGTACAAGTTTGCTTAGTAGCTGAGATTCTTGACTACATACAAATACATTGATTTTATGATTTGACTGGAAGTCAACTTAGATACTAGTCTACAAGACGGTGGGTATCAATAGATGTCAATTTCCTTGGAACAAAATTAGAATAACTTACGCTGGCATCAGAGGTGGCGGTAATTGTGCCCTTGGGAGGAGAGGATACAGCAACCGAGGTACGAGCAATGGTTGCAAGATCAACTGTTGGACGTCATGTAAGGTTGAGATAATACAGGGGGAGAAAAAACCTCATTCCAACCCCGGTCAAGTACTCACCTCCATCATTCAAGGCATTCTTCCTGAGTTGCTTTGCGGCTTCAATTTCACTCTCATTCGGCGAAGATGTTGAACGCTTCCTTGGAGTGGGTATTTCTGGACAGTCAATAGTGAATAAGGATTAAATCACAGGGAGCGAAAAAGCCACCGTCGTTTACACTGCTACGAGTCATCTGGGCAGAATCGCCCTCGGAATCATATTCAAGTTCGTTCTCGTTCTCGATTTCACCCAATTTGCCCCAATTGTGGGACCCTGCCCCTCCTTTCTTCATCTTCTTACTGAAACCGGAGCGAGATTGTGAACGATCTTTGATTATAGCACGCGGAAAGGCTGCTTTGGCGGTTCGCGTCATGGTGTTCTGCGAGACATACACGATGAAGAACAGTCATACTACGTGGAAGTCTATACCGGCACATACCTGTATCACACAAGTGGTGGTTTATGTCTGTGGCAATAGTGTGGGGTGGGTCGCTCTCATGACTTTATATGACTAGCTCCACGCTCGGCCTTCCCAATCTGGAACCCGAGTCCGTCTGGTTACCGTCTAGATCCGACAAACTCTAGAATCTTCTTCGATATCAGTATTACCTATGTACATACATATATATAGGGAAAATTTACGTCCAAAGAAACGTGAAGAGATGGGCCAAATTACAGCTGAAGGCCACCTGCGAGATTTCATCAAGTAATTGCCGAGCATTTGCCGAGGCACTCCGAAATCGGCTGACGTAGGCTTATACAAGCTTACACAACTTTCGCGTCTTAACGATGTTGACTACAACCACCAAGGTCATATCTTCTCTATATTCATATCGTTCTCTGTTTGTCTGTAGCTATAGAGTAGATATTCGGTAGGTCGAAAAGGGTCAAGCAACAATGACAATCCATCCAATCACATTCAATCTCCACCATTGATATTTGAGTTTCATGGAGCTATGAGAAGTCGTGACCAGTGGTTGAGCTCACAAAAAGACATCAACAGCATATAGGGATAATTCATCTTTGGAACTTCAGGAGACTTCAAGCTTCAAGGGTCACATTAAGCGCCGTGGCGCTTAATGATTAGCCGACTTCGGGATCACTCGGCGATCACTCACAGGTGTTCTGGTTCAAGATATATCAAGATGTATGAAATACCGAGCCTACTATCAGTACATTATAGAGTAATATATCTCATTATGTGAAAGGGCGTGCATTGCGCGCACTATCGCACTGTAAGGTCGGAAAAATCAACTCAATGGGGCAGCAGTGACAGTCTGATTATCCGCTGGTCCAAAGGTAGTTCCATCCAGCGCAGTGAAGTTTGAATATTTCAAAACCTGACCGTTGGCATTGACGGCGGCCACCTGGTAATACGCATATTCCGAGCCAGAATAAACGAGGGTAGTTTCGAAGTCCGTTTTACTCGCGTTGCTCAAACTAGTCGCCTTCAAAGGTGTCAGGAGACGGGATCCAAGGAGTTCCCATGATACCACCTCAGTAGCGCCATTCCACCAGGCATAGACAGTGGTGTTGCCTGAAAAAGGGGAAGTAACCTTATGCGAAGGAGGAATGCTAGGCCGGCCAGTCCAATCATTCAGAAAGACTCGGTATGAGCTAATCCCTGAGCTTGCAACAGCGAACTGAGCAGACCAGAGGATGTTGCCAGCTGTATCGTGCCCAGAAAAATAGGGCATAGCACCCCAACTACGTTTGAGAACACAGTAAATGTGAAATGTGTCTATGTAGGACTTTTGAGTAGCTCACCCGACAATGGAAGTCCCATCCGAAAGAAGTTCCACACTGCCTTGCGAAACCGTGTTTGTACGGTCGTATGGCGCTCTCGCAGATGAAAGGGACACAGTCATCGCAGATTCATCATAGTCAAGTAGGAGACCCTGGGAGTAGGGGATATCTTGTTCCCATTCCGTCGCACCGTTATCGAAGAGGCTAAAAACAATGGTGTTATTCGGGAGTGCCAAGGGTAGAGGTTATACTAACGTAAGTTGGCCAGAGCCGCGGAATCGAGCGTGATGCTGCCAGGTGAAATTGGCTCCTTCGTTCAGCGTGAAATTCTTTCGCAAAAGTTGGTCAAAGCACATCGAGCATTTTTACAAAGCACTTACAGAGTTTTTCCCTCCCATGCGCCATAGAATGTCGCCTGTAAAATGGTCTCCCGTAAGTAGACGCTTTATGAGGCGACTGTGTGGAGCAAACTATACCTGCGGAGTTCACGAGGTATAGTGTATGACAGCTGCCCGATTCACATTTGAGTTTTTAACAAGCTGCATCAAAGGGGAGTTAAGACCGTACTGTCTGGATGAAATTAGATAAGTCCCGTCATCGTTCTTTTGGATAGAATTCATGTGCTATTTATAGGGATGGAAACAAGATTAGAGGAAAATATGCGTCAATCGAACAATTTCATGACGAACGAAGTAATCCCAGGGATCCGTGGCGGTGCCATACCCAGTGGAAGTAGTTCCAAAGGGCGCATAACACTCGCTAGGGCTAACATGGTCCAAGGCCTTCCAAGTGAAAATTGCTTCACCTAACCAAATCAAGGATTGTGATTGGTCAAATATAACCAATATCGGACTGAATCATACCTGTAGCTATATCGATTTCCTGAGCAACAGGGTTTAATACGTAGCCAGTCGTGGAGCCACCATAAGCAGACAAGTCTGCTTCGTCCGTGGGGTACGCAGTAATGATTGCAGTGTTATTTGAAGTAATATGAAGCTGAAAAGAAAAACGCCCTACTGAGAAATAGACGTATGGATGTTGAGAGTGAAAGTACCCACCTCATGAAGATCGGCGCCAACTGACAAGCCCGAAGTTGTGCTACAGGAAGGGCGACGTCGGTCAAGGCTGCGCGCGTATGAAGTAAAACTATACAGACATCGTGGCAACAGTATTATAAGACCTATCCAAAAGGATATTCCATCCGCTTCCGTGTCCTGAAGGTGTTGGAATAGAGCCATCACTGACCCAAATACCCAGATGGTCCTCCCCTTGATAGGTGAAAACTCCTCGTAGGATGACAACCGAGCCAAAACCTGAAGAGAAGTAGACCATGGTTCCGTTTGGATTCATGATATAGCCTCCTCCGGTCATCTGAAGTCCAGTTCCTGCAAATTAAGGCAAGTATTAGAGGAACTTCAGATCACAGTTGTCCAGGGGAGCCGACCGAGTGGGGAGATCATGAAATATCCTGAGACCTGGCTATTGGAAGGACAATCAGCGGTTGGAAGGGCGTAATTTAGCTGAACGGGTTGGAAGGGGGCTGCATTATAACTTTGGTATGGGGATTCTCCTAGTGCTCCGGATTCATAATCTTGATTATTGCAGTAGGCAACCGAAGCGATTGCGGATAGAGGTAAAGACAGTAGAGTTAAAAGAGCGAAAGTCGACAACGAATGAAGGAGCATCCTGGCAGGAGCGAGTGAGTAAAGTAAATGTCATTTTTGCAGAAATCAGTGGCTTTTATATAGTGAAAAAAAAAACTTATGACGAGTCCTCTCGTCTTCGGAGGTGACGTAGGATCTGCTAGGCTCTATATCGATCTATGCGATGACCCTTGCGCGTAAAGTGAGTGCAATGGTATGAGAGGTATAAAGTTTCAAGTTTCAAGTTTCAACGTTCAACCGGGACACGGATAATCAAAAAGATATTTGTAGCCCGAGTTCATGAACCCAAAACTCTTAAAAAAGAATTCAAACTCAATGGGTTCTAATTGTGCTCACAAACTTTGCTCCGGCACATGTAGGGGCTTGAGCTTGATGAGTTGTGTGTAGTGATACTGGGTCCAAAGGACTGAAGTACATATTTAGGGATCGTAAAACGAGGTGTTTATGGCCGGCGTGAGGTGGCGTGCGAATAACCGGGACCGGGACCTCATTTCAGCTATGTATGTGTGTTTCATTGGATTTGCGTTTCCTATGTAATACCCATTGAGACAAGCTCAAAATACAGCGGTCCCAAGTTGCCAATCCATGCAACCTGCAGATGATTATCACATTATGACAGGTTCCCCGAATTGCCGCACCCCATCCATTCCTTCGAACAGCTGTTTGCATATTCCCAATCTCTCCTTCAATTTTTCCTCCACTGGTCCACCAGCTCCCATTGCACTGTCCCACCATCTCGTCGGATCTTGTCGCCAAGCACCTTTGTAAAATTCACGTAGCTTTCTCGGGCTGAGTGCTAGATTTCGAGCGTGATGAGTCCAGGTATGGGGAGGGCTTTCGACCGAGAACCCTGAGTGCTCATCCAACGGGCCAGTGAAGGTTGGATCGAGCTCAGTCATTGTAACCTCATGAGGGTAGACACAAACTCCATTCGTAGCCATGAGGACTGAAGGTGGAACCGTGATTCGGCCAAGCTTGTAGCAGCAACGAGCTACAGCAACGGTGTGCAGTATTATGTCTTCTTCATCTTCTGAAGAAGAGTCAAACAGTTTCGCCACTAAATCTGATTCCGACTTGGTTAGTTGAGAAACTTGGCTGGAAGACTGTTGAACATTGTGTGATTTAGGCTTTCGTTTGGTCACAAAGCGACCAACCACGTAGAACTACGAGCAAATATGAGAACCGATACCGGGTAGAAACAAAAGTAATAATCAATATGCTTCGAGTGAGTCGACTCCAAGAGACTCACCCATTTCTCATCCCAGGCACCAATACCAGCTCGCACTTCATACTTTGCGAGCATCGGTATTTCACGAACGAAATGGAAATGTGTCGCTACATATCAAAGCAATCAACCGTGAACGTCAAAAAGGACCTCGTTGTACAGCGGTTTAATGTTCAACGCACATGCAATGGGAACGACACCGCCGGCTCTGAGGAAATGCGGAAACAGGTGTGTAGCCATTTTGGTTCGGGTAAAGTCCAAAATCTACTTCCACAGTTGAGAGTACATGATTGAGATGTGTGATAGCAATGCAGGATGCCAAGATGCACCTTTGGATAGCTCGAATTGCTCATATGCATGTTGAAATCGCTTTCATCGACGCCTGAAATGAGAGATACCAACGATGGGGTTAACTTCATGCCAATAGAGAAAAGGAGGAGGATACAGACTAACTCGAGAGCGATAAATGACTTCGAAGTCAAAAGGATGGACACCGACCGGAGACGTCTTGTCAATGTATCCAGCTATTCTTCGCGCCCGCTCTCCCTGATGCAATAGCGTAGCACACGCGTTCGGTACTCGAAAAGCAAGAAATTGGAGATTGTACTTGATTATGGGCCAGAAAACGCGCCAATGCCACACAACCGGTGCACCACGCAGATTAGCCAGAACGATAGCATAAAGTAGATACTTCAATATGATTTTCGCTAGCACTTGTCCCCTGGCTGAAATTGAGGATACTGAATAGAGGAGGGCTGGGGAAAGAGGAGGCCAACGTTGTTTCAGATCCACATTCATGGTCGCGTATTGAGATAACCTGAGATCACTTTACTCGGTGTAGCGTACGGTGAATATTTGGCGCTCGAGCGCTCAAGGCTCATCGACGGAGGTGCAGAGTGCATTCGGCAACATCTCAAGAATGTGGTGAATCCGAGGTCGTCGACCAAAGTCGACCAAGATATTAAATCAATTACATTTTACATTGACTGATCGATGAGTGTACGATGCAAGTGAACAGAAGCGGAAGATGTGATCATGAAATACAGGAAGCAGCGTGAGGCGTGTTACATTCGATTTTGTTTGGCAGATTAAAGGAAAGGGAAAACTACGCGATTGGACTCTGAGGAGGTCTGGGAAAAATAAGATGGATCAGCATCGTGTTTGAGGGCCAGAGAAGAAACACCTACTAGACGTAAAAACGCCACCCTTAGTGCTCAGACTCAAGCTTTAGGCGGAGAGCCAGAGACTGCGACCGAGGTGCGAGCAATGCTAGATAGGTCCACTGCATAGAAGACATCAGTCAAAGTAACAAACGGGAGAGACTACTAACCTGTACCACTTAGAGCCCGCTTCCTGAAGGCTCGGGCAGCCTCGACCTCTTTCTGGTCCGAGACGGAGCGCTTGAGTTCCAAGGTAGACGACGCTGATCGTACACAAGCCCGTGAGTTCGGCAAAGAGAAGGTGGCAATGAATATAGTACCTTCACTACCTGTCTCACTGGCATCCAGATTCTCGGTCTCCGCTTCATAAGATTCTTCGTCGTACTCGTCGTCGTACTCAACCTCACCGAGCTTGCCCCAGTTGCCTCTACCAGCGCCGTCCTTCTTCAAACTCTTGTCCATACCGGACCGAGATTGAGATCTGTCTTTGAGAGCGGCTCTGGGATAGGTAGCACGAGCAGTACGAGTCATTGTAAGTTGTATAGACGGTGAAGCAAATGAAGTTTTTGGGGTAGGGGAAAGTTGCAGATGATGCTGGTTTGGATGAAGAATGGTCGCCTGACTGGACCCTTTATATACCTGCGGAGGAAGCCTTGGGGTCGGGTGCAACGATCGCGTGACAGATTCAAGTGAGGATCAGACCACAATTGAGCTAATTGTCCAGGAGAAAGGCGTTGCTATCACCTCAATGATTCGAATCATAATTGTGCCAGAACGTTCTTTTGACAGCCAATTGCTTTGTTCCAGCCTAGTCTTGGCCCTAGTCCAGATTGTTCCTTGTCTTTCTTTGGAATTGAACCTTTGTTGAACCATCATTCTTGTGTCCCCTTTGGATTTTAACTACTGTTTGCAAACTTACTTCCCAAGTCGATGCTGCCAATGAGAGTAATGAGTAGCTGGAATGAGAAAACTGAATCGCGTTAGTGGGTTTGCAATTGTATAAGCTTCGCGTGGGAATCAATCCTGCTCTTCCTAAATAACATTCGTGGTCCTCAAATGGTCTACAATATTTCGCTGCCAGTAGTCCCCACAATGCCTCAAAGCTTCAATGTAGTCAAGAAATGCCATCAGGCTCAAGGTTCACCAATCAGTGCTTGTTGCAATTCAGACAGTCAAACGATCAAAGCGGGTTGAATACTCATCTAATTTCCTGTGGCTGAGAAGAAGATGGCCCGCAGGATGTGTATGTATGTCGTCTATTTATTTCTCATGCAAGATAATATAATGCGTGTTCCACCAGTTTGGGGCGTAAGAGCTAGTATTTTTTGTACCCGCTCCGAAAATTTCGAGTACTTCAGTCATGGTCAATGGAGATATAATAATCAACACAAATATGGGTTTTCGTAACATCTATATCTATATCTTCGGAAACTGAGACAGACACAATGCTTTCCAAACCCCCCATCTCTTTCCACCAACGCGAATATAAGGGGCGACGATGACTCCAGAAGAAAGCGCTCTCTTGTCTGACTTTGGTGCCCAATTATTCTATGCAATCGCGGCCCTCATTTGCACTTGTACTTTCTATGGTGAGTCGTTGAACGGAGATAATTGGTCGGGCCCTTTACCCAACGTGAATCGCCAGGCATCTATCTTCTGGCAACATCTATTGCGTTTTACTTACTTTTGTGCGTTCGTTCTGGTGTTTCAAAAACAAAAAGTATTCTTCGTCTCATATAATCCTGGTGGGATGATTCTCTAGCCGCAAAGGAACAAGAGGAGTTCCTCGCAAAATTCTTCTGGCTTGTCTTGTTTTACTTCTACTCACGTATACGTGGGCTTTTGTGGTCAAATGCGCTGCGAATCTGGTCAACATCCAGGCCGCGCTCGTGCGGAATCAGTCAGGAGGGGACTTGACTACCCAAATTGACAACGCCGCAATCGCCGTTCTCCCATACCAGTACATGATTGCATGGCCTGTGACTCTCAATGTAAGTGATTTTTCCGAATTCGCTGTAGCCCAACCCTCTGACGCTGGCTTCGAGCTCATTATCAGTGACTGTATCGTTACATGGAGAGCTTGGGTGATTTGGACCAGAAGCAAAACGATAAGAGGGTGCTTACTGATCCTCGCAAGTGCTAGTTTCAGTATGTGTTTTGATTCATAATGTCTACACCTTATCAAACAAGCCACCCGTCCTTGCAGTTGTAAACATCGTTGATTGCATATTCGACGATATCGCACTGCAATCATTCGGGGCAACTTCTGCGTGGGATATAGCCGCTGCATTTATCTCGTTTGGACTAAATTTTGTCGCAACGCTACTCATTGCGTTGAGGGTATGGTAAGCCATCTTCACATCAATGCCGGTTGTTCTTGCCTCATCGCTTGATATATTCTAGGCAATACCATCAAGTGATGAAGTCCTGGGTGAACCATCACCGAACGTATGCGGAGAACATCTTGTTGTTCCTTGTGGAATCCGGGGCTGTTTATTGTGTATTGCAGGTGTGATTTTTTATGAGTTGGGTTGATGAGACATCGACGCTAAATCTGCACGCGTCTAATCTCCTAGTTCGTGTACTCGATGTTGATACTCTTCAGTGAAAGGTCGTCTGGGGGGTTCACACCTGTAGTCATTGCAACTTCGATGGTAGTTGAGTGGTTCTTGGCTGCCTCGGCGAGTATTCCAGGTTCCTCTGCATGTTTTTGAACGGTGTGGCTAAACGCCTGTCCACGTTGTTGCTTCAGGCTTTATATCCAGTCATCGTTATTATTATAGTCAACCTCGAATGGTTGCCACTGGACTACACTCTCCAAAATACCTACGCGTCAAATGAAGAATCTGGAAATCATCGCGCTAGAATATCTAGTTTGAAGTTTGCGCAGGATACTCCTTTGGAGAGATCTCAAAAATTTGACAATACAACTGCGAATTAACGAACTTACACGACACTGTTGATCATCTTGTAAAGTTGTAAACAGTATGGACAAATTTCACGAGTGCGGGACATACGCAAGACAAGGTCAGGGGTATAAATCAAAATTTTATTCGGGAACAGTCTACAGTAAAATTAACAAAGGCAATTGTGCCGCTCAAGAATACAAATGTTGTACAGTAAGATATACAAAAAGACATACACAGGCGTGAAGGTCGTCAAATATGTTCAAAGGGATGAAATAATGCCGGTGAATGTTGAACCATGGAACAATGCATCGTTGCTTTATACGTTGACGTCAAAAGCTTTCGTTCTCCAACTGTCCGCGTTTCCAGTACCACGTTCGCCCGCTGGGAGTTGATGGATAGTCTTTTCCTTCTCATCAACCCTGTTGACCCAGCCAGACGGATGTCCGGTACTAGCCAGTAATGAATTACGCTGCAGGAAGAATGAGAATCACAATTTATGCCAATTTACATCCCGAACATACCTTGTTAGAAACGACCTTGAATTGCGATGAACTCCCCGAACGAGAAACCGAAGACGCGGTATCATCCGTGCGGCGCTTGAACGCCTGTTGTTTGAAAAGGTCAGAAACATAAAGAAAATCAACATCAAACTAATTACTCACCTCCTGCATAGCCTTGAAGCGACCAACCTCTTCTTCCTCGTTAGCACCTTCCCTAGCTTCATTCATCCTGTCCTTTACAGCGATCAACTCCTCGCCAAGCCACTCTAGACCGGTGCGCATGCCATCGGCAACCTGCAGATACACATAAGCATCACGGAAGAATTGAGAAAGGTCCACAGAGGTGAGACTTACAGCTTTCTGAATTTGCTTCTTAATCAGCCCGGTGGCGAGTGGCCTGAGCGTCTTGTACAGCAAATCATGTTTCGAGTCTCGGATTGCGAATTTCAGAGTGTCAACTTTGACCGCAATGTTTTTGATATCGTAGAGAGTTGTTGGATCGGAGGAAGATTCCAGGTGGATCGTTGCCTGTGGAAATCAAATGGTCAGATAGGACTTACGCAACAACCATCCACCAAACGTACGCTCAAACCATCACCTCCGAGCAAAACATCGGCCAAACCAGAATCTTTCAACTTGGGCAAGCCACTTTTCTTCCTAAAGTAGAACGCAACATCTCGCATGTCGGTTTGAATGTGGGACAAGTGCAAGTGTAAGGAATGTCTGTTCGTATTCGTTTCCTTGGAAGCTAGCGGGGGCATCAGAACTGTTTAGACATTGGGATAAAAGGCCGAACATACTGTCTTTCTTCCCTGTAACAGTTCCACTACCAAAGCGGGCCCAATTCTTAACTTCGACCTCAACCAAGTTGGGGAACAAATTCTGAGCAGAGAGTGTGAGATTTTCCAAGACTAAGTCGAGCGAATCATCGGTGTATTCGATGCGAGGAATGGGGACTAGACCAATCTGGAACAGAAACGTTATTGAAGATATACGACACGCGGTGCGATGACGGTACATACCCTCTGAATGAGCCCGGGCACAATGGTATTCCGAACATCATTCCACAATTCAGCCTTGAACGTCAGCTTGCCTTCAGAATCGAAGAGCAGATCCTTCGTGAGACGTTGAATATCGGTGCCAAATCTAAAGAGAATATGGTCAGTATTATGTCTATCAAGAATGAGATGCTTGAAAGCACATACCGGCGATTCAAAGGATCAGCACCAATCCCGCCAACAAACTTGCCGATGCCTTCAAACACATTGTCAAAGTGCTCTCGGTACTTGCCGCGTGCCGCTGGTTGCGTACTAGCAGAGCGCTGATTGGTGGAGGTAGAAGTGGGGCCAGTAGCGGTGGCGTTGACGTCACCAACTTGATAAGGCACATAACCAGAGCCAGAAGTCGCAGCAGTAGAGTGGTAGTCAGTAGCGCCAGCCTGTTTTAATCGAAGAGATCAACAATCTAGCAAATTGATCGTTTGTTCAGGCTTTACCTGTGGTTCATTATTAACCTCATCATCAAACTGCCCGCTGCCGTAGAATTTCTTCCCAGCCTCGTACAATTCTCGTCCTCTGTTGCTGGAAACTGGTTCAATGACATAACCTGGAGTCAACAAGACCTAGTTGTGATATATCAAGCACAACTCCGCAAGTGCAAGGTGGGTAAACAAACCTTTTCGAGCCATTCATCGACTTCATTCCACCATTGCTTGAATTCTTGATCTCTCTGCGCATCATCGATGAGTGCATTGATGGGATCCCAAATGTCTTCTTCCATGCTTCGTCCTGTATACACGAATTTGTATTAGTTGTTTGGAGTCTGCGTCCACTCGGTAGTAAACAAACCATTGGCAAATCGTTCGGTAAGAGCTCTCAGCTGGGACATGGTGCCTTGCAGATCGCCACTCTGAAAAAAAAGGCAGCGTGAGTGAAATAGTGTGTGCGAAGACGCAAGGGAAACTTACGCTTCTGACACCTTCAGTAGCTTTATTTCCTCCTTCATTAGCGATTCTCCTTCCATGAGACGCATATTCTTTGATATACGAGAGCAACCAGCGAAGCGACGATTGATACTCTGGGTGAGATTGACATTCAAGGATGACCTAAGTATTGACTCGATTAAGACGCGTCCTGGGAATGTCAGAAATTACTCACCTTCTTTCCTCTCCATATCCACTGATCGCGCCTCTCTTTCGGGAAATATTCCTCGGTAATAAATTCCTTTCCTCGATTGAAGTGATCTTTCGCTTTCTCTTGATGTTCGTTGGGGATCGAGTTTTTGACATTCTATAACCACATTAAGACTGTTAAATGAGGGCATTTACTGAACAGACCTTGACACGGTCCATGAGTCCGCGTTTTTTAGTCTCCTCTTTGACGACTTGGACACCATCCTGGGGCGAAGAGGGAGATATATCTTGTCCGCGTGCATCTTTGGCGGCAGATTGTGCACTAACACGAGATGAGTTTATGCAATAGGAGACCAATCGTGCACTCACGCGTCTTTAGTACGACTAGCCTCTTCAGCAGCAGCGTTTGCGGAATCCTGAATGTCGCTCGGGACACGTGCCTTGACCATTCCATCGACTCCGATTTCTTCTTGCTCCCGAGCGCGTTGTTCTGGAGAAGCCACGGAAAAAGCACCACCTTCGCCTCGGTGAGCATCATCGACGAGTTTGAGTTGGTCTTCGTCGGGACGCAGGCCTTCACTGGCCTTGCCTGGGGGTATGATTGAGCGCTGATTACATCGCGTGATTGGAGAGACTGGTACCTAGTCCACGGGCGAGCAGATCTCTGCCAACAACTGAAAAGTCGGACACGAGTTTTCTGGCCTCGGAGTTGGTCAGTAATAGATGAAGAAGTGTTCGGATAGAGTGTGCAGCTATACACAAGGTGGGTCAGAAGAAGAACGTGGTATCTAGATGTAAATCGCACCTTGTTGGGCATCCTCTTGGGCCTTGCTCTTGTTAACGCCCAGTACATGACTGTCGTTGGCCAAGTCTTCGCCTTTGATGGAGTTGGGAGACTCGATATCCCTGGTGTTCCAGATGACATCTTGGAGGAGTTCGTCGCCATTCTTCTTCTTCACGATGAGGCGGACGGTGTCGAGAATGTCGCGGAGGTCGGTGGTGAGTTTTTGGCCTTGCCTTGAGAGTTTCTGGCTGTGGCCATCGGATCCAAGGTTCTGCTGCAAGACGTCCAACCAGCCGTCCAGCTGTTTGTTGGCTGGTAGTTTAGACTCGCGCAGAGCGTTGACGGTGGTGTAGAGCCTGAGCTTTGTTTCGACGTCTTGTTCTTTGCGATCCCTTTCGATGGGATCGGTAACGGCGCCTCTGGCAGATGGTAATGAAGACATTTGTTGTTTGAGTAATGAGAAGAGAAATATAATCAGCTAAATTAATCGGGGATGTCTTATATACTCGAGGTGTAGGTGGATGAACTGACGTAGATGCAGAAAATGACGGAGGTCCTGCGTCATTTCAATCTCCAACGTCAAATTTAAGCGGAACCATTGTTTTTTTAGGAGGCTGTCAATTCTGCAAGCGACGGAAAAGAAGACGCGTCAAAAATATGGCTATGATTCTACGCGTGTATGCGTGAAGCAACAAGTTATCGGGGATTGATTACGTCAGCTCGCGATTCGACGCGACGGACGCAGAAAGACTCCAAATCTCCAGCAAAACTGCTCCACCGCAAAAAAACATTGGCGTCACTGCTGCATGTTCTCCATGTATTTCAAAATTTAAAAAAAAACACTCCCAGCTCTCCACTTACTGGCGTTGTGAATGCGCTCTGGGACTCTGATCTAATTCAGTCAAAACTGAGAAGCGAAATCCCATCGCAAAGCCTCGTCGATTCCGACCGTTCAGTTTGTGAATATCCGATGTAAAGATCCTTATTTCGGGCCTATTCTCATTCCATCCGGGCCTTCCTTGGTCTTCTCCGTGGTCCTTCACCCATGTGGCGTATCCGTTTTTGGGCTTCGCGGCGATGGAATGCAATTCGGTTATGGCGGGAAATCCACTAGTGTGTAGATACCTTGTGAACCGAAGCATTATCCGTGCATAGATTCCACAGTCAGCTTCCGGAAGTGAACAGAAGCTTCAAAGTCTTGTTATAAGCGCACAAAACTCCTCGGTATATGCTAGCCAATAAACAGTACAAACACATCGTTGCATCGTTTACTTCTACTTCCACCCGTCAACATCCACGTACTCTGCACCAACTACACCCCTTGGCCTGCCTCTCATTTCTACGCAATTCACTGACTCTCCAGTGCATCTACAATGCGGAGCATACTCTCTCTCTTGTTCTTCACCACTCTATCCACCGCATATGGAGCGGCATTACTATCTCGAGATGCCACTTCAACCCTATCTTCAGCTGCCGAACCTACTCCAACCGTCCCTTACGCAAGTACCGCTCCCAACGCCGTCCTGTGGGGCCCCGCCAGCTCAAACTCCATCCCAAAACCCTTCCGTGGCAAAACCGGAGGCTCCGTTCTCGGGCCAGACAACATCCCCATCGATTTACAGAACCCGGATTTATTCGCGCCTCCGAGTACTGATAATGGCGATGTGTGAGTTCATTCAGTCCTCTATCCAAAAAAGCTATCAAAGCTGATTGCACGAGATACAGACCCAACTCCAAATGGCCCTTCAGTATGAGCCATATGCGTCTACAAACTGGCGGATGGGCTAGGCAACAAAATACTGAAATGTTTCCAGTTGCTACTTGCAAGTACAACACACTCTCCACTGTTGTCCGTTTCTGACAAACAACTTACTGTAGCGATGGCTGCAGTAGATATGAGACTAGAGGCTGGTGCTATTCGGTATGAGGTGATGTTCCATATGGGTTCTCCGTCTATTCCTGATTGAGCATTCTAGCGAACTTCATTGGCATTCCACCGCGGAGGTAAGATTCTTCAAGGTCTAACCTCTACATTCAGCTTACACGCACGTTAGTGGGCGTATGTGTTAAAGGTAATATCTACGTTTCTCTGTGTCAGTGTTTGCCGATCTTTTCTTTTTCGATAGGGCACCACCCAAGTTACATCTGTAGATCAAGACGGTCGCAACTTTATCGCTACAGTGGTATCGCTTTCCATTCTTCTTCTCTGCACTCTACAATCAATTTTCAATTGTACTCCATATATTCACAGAGACCTGGAGACCTTTGGTACTTCCCACCAGGAATTCCTCATTCACTTCAAGCCACGAACGATTCCGCCGAAGGGTCAGAATTTCTCCTGGTTAGACGAATCAAACCCTCTTCTTTCTCCCCTCATATCGAGTGATTTTCTGGTTTAGGTGTTCCCTGACGGCGCCTTCAGCGACGACGGTACATTCTTGGTACATTACCCTGCATCCATCCGTCCCACATTGTGCTTGATATCTGATTTGCCTGCCCCACCTGACGAACAGTTGACCGACTGGCTTGCGCATGTCCCTGCCGAAGGTCGGTGCATCCCATAACAATGGTCCTCTCTTCGATAGATGAATAGACCCCCATCAACCAGTCATCCGCAAGAACTTCGGTATCACCAATCCTGACGCCTTCTCGCGTATACCAAGCAAACAACTCTATATCTTCCCTGCAGGTGAACAACCCATGACCGACTCCCACCTTTCACACCCAAACTCACCAACCTTCTCCTGCCCACATCATCATCATCAAAATCATAATCCCACAATCCCTTCTGTTGACACAGCACCTCCCGCAGATGATGCAGAAGATGTTGCTGATCCCCAAGGCACAGTTCCCCAACCGTTCTTTTTCCCGTTTTCACAGTTAGCGCCGACTAAACTCGAGGGAGGCTCAGTGAAGATAGCAGACTCGACGGTGTTTGATGTTTCTAGGAAGATCGCAGTTGCGGAGGTCGAAGTGGAAGCGGGTGGAATGAGGTGGGGGTTCCGTTGACTAGTTCACACACACACGTTTGCGCTGAGACACTTATTAGGGAGATGCATGTATGCATCCCAACTATAACTCCATCTCTTCTTATTTAGCTGACATCCACTTCGAGTGGCACCCTACTCAAGACGAATGGACCTTCGTGCTGTACGTCAGAAAATGCGCAGGGTGCATCATCAGCAGCTGACTCCCAACGTTCTGTCCATTCCAGGGAAGGCGAAGCCCGGATCACAATCTTTGCCGCCAACAGCAACGCAAGAACGTTCAATTTCCAAGTACGTCTATGCATCTTTGTCTAAAAAAAATAAAGTGTCCGCTTCTTCCGTTGAACCTTCATACCGGGGGAATTTAGGCAGGAGACATAGGTGAGTGAATAGTGAAAGGATCCTTGGTGCGAACGCGTTCTCATCCCTCGACGGCAGGCTTTATCCCTGCTTCATACGGTACGCCCGCTCCCTGTGATATTCTGTTCCTGTGAAGGATGCGACACTCATCTCGAAATACATCGGTCCAGGCCATTACGTCGAGAATACGGGAAACGGCACTTTAAAATATCTAGAAGTTTTCAATTCTGGTGAGAATAACATTACCCCCCCTGTCTTTGCTTCGAGATTCTCGAATATAGCGCTCACCCTCTCCTTGATTAATAGACCGTTTTCAAGATATCAGTTTGAATCAAGTATGTGGAATGGACTTGGTCGTTTTTGTTCGGGTGGACCTGATCTACTGGTTTCTTCTTATAGTGGCTAGCTCTGACCCCGCCGGCACTGGTGAAAGCGCATCTTGGTTTAGACGACGAGACTATCGCATTGTTGAAGAAGGTGAAGCCTACAGTTGTAGGGCCTCCCTCAAGCTTCAAATAAATGGAGTATTATTGGTCTTTCATCCTGACGGTTGAAGACTACATTTAGACTCGTAGAATCTTAAACGCGAACGTGTCCTTGTTTTGACCGGTTTACGATACGAATATAGAATGGTTGCTTTAGAGCCATGTTTAGCTATCTGCTACATAGCCTATGGTCCTCTGAATAACCCTCCACGTAAACTCGAATTGTTCGCAGTTTAAGAATCATCAAGAACTTCAAAAATCTTCCGAACCGTCGACTCGGAACACATTAAGCTCACGATATCATATCATGATGTATGCATTCGTCGCATTCTCGTCTTGTTCTCGTCTCATCTGATTCTTTCTTCCTTCGAAATTCAGTCGACATATGGTCGAAGCCCCCATGTGAGTTCTGCGTGAGTGAACCCGTGTCAACTTCCGAACGATGGCTGCAGAAGGGGATGCCTTCCATTCCATGATTTTTACGTTGCTTTGTATTCTTCAATCCTCCGTCCCCACCTCTACGGAAAGTATCACAAGTCAAATCTTGCCCAGCTGACGAGTCCGCCATATGTGCTAACCCATGTTTTTGGCTTTAGCTTCGAGTCTCGATTCGTATAAAAGAGGTATTTATGAGGATTGGACCCTAGCACGCAGCCCTCTGCATTAACATCGTCAGCTTGAAAGCACTCGCATTCGACTTACGGTCATGATTGGCATCGCTTCCTTCACCACTCTCTCGATCTTCGCAGCAGCTTGTCTCGCCGCTGTTCCTCTGAAACGTGACGTCGGGACTGTCGAACAGGACATTACGAACATTGCAAGCCGAGTCACTGCTCTCAATAGTGCTATCGAGGCGTTCCCGACCACTGGAGGATCACTTCTATCAGCTTTGGTAGGCTCTCCTCCTCCTCCGGGTCTTTCTGTTTTTCTTAGCTGCTTGACTATGATTCCGAAGGCTATTCACGCGCAAGCCACAGCCTTAGCCTCAGCGCTTGCGACCGCTGCAACTGATGTCGCTGTGAGTTCCCTCCACTAGCACCGTTTTTTGATTAGCTGAGCTGTCGCAGGCAACACCGCCTTTCTCTGACGCAGACGGGACAACCATCCTCAGCGCCGTAGACGGTTTCGAGCCCACCATCGTCGATGCGCTTGTCGGAATCGTCGCAAAGAAGCCTGCATTCGATGCTCTACCCCTGGGTGGTGTCTCAGCACTTGTAGCTCAAGACTTGGCGACCCTGTCCACGGACACAAAGGATTTCGAAAATGGACTTATCGCTAATACGCCGGTTCGAGTTTTTTTAAAAATACGTATATGAAAATCCGTTAACGACTAGTCAAGCCTGACCTCCTTGCCCAAGCCACCCCCATCACGTCGACTATCGACGCCGCTTTGGCCACAGCTTCTGCTGCTTATGCAGCTTGAGGATCAACTTAATAGGCTGCGGAATTTCTCGGACATTCACATAGCTTGTAGGTCTTGGGATATGTGCCTGTAATTGTACGTGAAATAGGATGATGCCTCGAAGCTGAACATTGAAGAGAGGGGTAGGTAGTGGAGAGTTGACAAGAAAAAAATGACATCGTTTCACTCACTCGAGATATCACCAGTGCGATCGGTTCTCAAATCCAGGGCCTACATAAGTCCACATACCCTTTCGCTGCTTCAGATTTTAAAGATGTTACTCTGGTAATCTTCGAGTTCGATGTAGAATACAGCTGGGTATATTAGTAGTTCTACGCTAGTATAGCAAGGGTATAGGGTATATCGAGAAGAAGTATACGACGACGACCGTCGGTAATGCTAAAATCAGAGCTGAATTGTGGTATGGTACATTGGGGGGGGTATCTGCATTCGTGGAAAAAAAATGCAAGGGAATTGAATTGCAGGTGGACAAGGGATATAAAGTGCGTGTGATTAATGACTGCGCGTTCTAGTCGTGAGATCAAAAGGATTGAAAATTGATGCAGCAGTCAACTCTTTCTCTTGCTGATCAGATTCAGACAGCTGAGGACTATCAGACGGAGGATTGTCTTCCGGTGAACGATGTTCGTTGTATCTCGAGCGAGAGCTTTCTCCAGACGTATTCCGACTGTGCAGAACAGGCTGGCGCTCGAGAGACGAGTGAGACTGGGCGGGATAAGAAGGAACATGTCGTGGATGATTCAGTGCGGGGTCATTGTCGTCGCTAGTATCGGCTCCATATGTCAAGGAAGCAGCAGTCCCTCCCGAAGCTATATTGGCTATCGGTGTAACGAAAGAAAGACGTGTTTCCGGAAAAGGAAGCTGATGTCCTTGCAGGGTGCCCAAGGGCACGGGATTATGCCTGTACGATGATGATATCCGGACAGAGGGTACTCGTAACGACGAGTACGACCGCGGACTGGCTCTGCGATGGGAATCTTGCCGCGACTGAGAGTGAATGACAGTCGGAGAGATAGGAACTGAACTCGTGTCTTCACCAGTAAAAGCATTGTACCTGCTCGTGAGGTCTTGAGGCGGAATCTCAGAAAAGGTGTTATTGAATGGCATAGCATGTGCAGATAAAACGAAATCTGGAAAGGTGTCCTCGGGAGTTAAAAAGATGGCCCCAATCAAGAGTGATGTTGAATTTGCGGCTGGGTAAATGAGCATCCCCTGTCGCGCAGTGCCCTGAGAAAATGATACAGATGTGGTGAAATCAGATGGGCAGATAGGTACAACAGCCACCTGGTGGGTTTTGTAAATTGAGATTTCTGCGTAGTGATGACGACACGAAAAGCGCACAGATTGGCTATCCCATAGTAAGCGGGACAAAGAGTGAAAATGTGTTTGATTGACCACGTTGCGGTCAGGATCCCGCAAGCGCTCCGGGAGAAACGTCGTCAAAGGGATTGGGGGAAACCGGTTTTTGATATAATCTCGCAATTGGGAAAGAATTGGAAGAGCATGAGGTACAGTGATAGAGAAGACGATGCGAGGAGGCCAGACATGACTTTTGCTAATGAAAGGAGGCGAAAGATCAGAAATGAGAGCGCAGATCAAGGAATTGACATACATGTCGCCATCGGTTTCTACACCAGTTACTCTAATTTCCACATTGCTAGAGATGTCGCTAGCACGGGTACCACTGACCAGGAAAACCCCGCGCCACGGTTTCAGCAGAGTGGATACATGGGCCTCCTGCGACTGCAATGAAGGAGGAGGAGGAATAACCGCATCCAAATGAGTTGACAACCGGATAACCATCGATTACAACGAATGAAAGATTACGACGGTGGAGGCAGCTTGGGCCCTATGTTGGACACCGCGTGCACTCAGTGCAGCGAATATAAAAGAAAGGATATCGCTTGGGATGTTGCAAGCTTGAGAAATAGTGAGTGGTAGAAAGGAATGAAGAAGCAGAAGGACAAGAAAAGGCTAGTGAAGCTATACGGCCGAAAGGAGATCGATTAGGGTATATGCAGCGATCTCAAGGAGAAAGGGGGGAAGGCGACCACAAAGTTCTGAGAATGACGAACGAATGAAGGCGGAGGAGACGAGAGGATGCGAAGCTTTTAAACTTGGGCGGCGTCCGGCGGAAACTTCAATAAGTTCTATGTAGGAAAGCAACCGTGCCTGACAAGATCTCCCTCCTAGGAGCATCTAAGCAGCGAGATTCGGACGTTGAAACAAAAGCGTAAGAGTTCGTGACTCACGGAAGGTTACTTATGTAGACTCCCAAGTAGGCTACGTAGCGGGGATCTCTGGAGCAATCGCACGCGAGATTGAGAGTTGGACGTACTAACTTACAAACTATGTTGCCCATTTTTGGCCAACTCTTGTGCTACCTCCATATGAAAGAGGGTCTCCAGGTGTAGATTTCTGATTGCAAAGACTCATTAAATCCTTCAATAATGAAAAGCCTATGTTCTCACCGTCATTATACAGGGTAACCACGAGTCTCGAGACAAGGTCACTATCGAGGTAACCCGAGGCCGTTCAAAACAACAGGGGTTGCCAATTTGGAGGTGATCGTCGAGCCTGAGAATATAATGTTTGTTAGGATGGCATTTCCCGATAAATTCCTATGCAATCCAGAATGGAGAATTCGAATTTTACTGTGGTCTTCAACCACTTTCAACATTCACCTGACTGTCTGAGAAGATTTTGAGAAATACAATCAGAAAGAAAATAAGGTCACTTTGGACGTCATGACAATTGTTGCTTTCAAAGAAGATGACAGTGGAGGTTGCATCAGAAAAAGCGAATAGCTTGAACCCTTTGTTTGAACGTTTGAACCCCGACAGACACTTTTGATTGACTCCCAATGCGAAATCGTACGTATATTCGTCCATAAATTCGAGCAATATTGAGACTATTAGTATATGAACATCTGTAGCATGTAGATGCAAATATATACAGCATATATAAGTAGAAAGTCAATGCGCATAGTAATGAACCTAGATGGAAAACCTGGGGCGTCTTGTTGCTGGGGAAGCCTGTGTAACCTGCAAGTAGAAATGAGCTTGACTGGCACGAATCGTTTTAAAGAAATATTACATGCCTCTTGGTTGATTTCTGCCCACTGTTCCATCTGAGCAACATGAATCTTCTCAATGGTGTTTCGAAGCTTCGTGATGATCGCTGCATCCTCAGATCTCAATGACTCCATTTCTCCCATTTCTTGCTCTGCTTCATGAATACGCAAGCGAGCTTGATCAAGTTCCCCTCTGACAGTTGCAGAGTGAAGACGTTCAACTGCTAGTTCTTCAAGGAGGCGAGACCTATCCGATGCTGCTTGTTCAAGCTTGCTTTGAAGCTGAGTGCACGTTTCCGTCAACAGACCAATTTTTGAGCGAAGGTCCACCGCTGTTTCGTCAGCGGAAGAAAGTGAGGCGCGCAGAGATTCAATAGTAGCGCTACATTCCTCGATTTCAGCGGCGTGTGCCGTTGTATGGGCCTCCAACTCTTCCCGATAAGCACTGACGGACTTTTGAGCCTTTTGAAGATCCTCGTGAAGGTTGCTCGATTCAGTGATCTTCTGCTGTAGATTGCTGGAGGTATCTTCCATCGACTGCTTGACAGCCACAAGCTGGGAAGTCAATTCGACCTCACGATCATCCAATTGAGATACCATAGCTGCGAGATCGTTTTCGAGTTTCGCTGCTACTAGCTGAGCAGAATCCAAGTCCTGAGTACGAGCCTCCAGCGTCGTAGCAGTGTCCTGAAGCTTCTGGACGAAATCTGTGATTTGGTGATTCTTTGTATCCAGTGACACTTGCAAAGAAGCGATCTCTGCAGTACCAGCAGAGAGTTGAGCGTCCAGAGAGGAACAACGCTGAGTAGATTGAGCCAAAGCGGCCTGCAATGTCGAAGCTTCAGCCAGTAGTGTGGTGACCCGTTCCTTATTGTCAATATTCATCTGTCGTAGTGATTGGATTTGGGAATTCAGATTGTCAATGTCAGAAGCTTGAGTAACTTCAACGGCCCGCAGCTGCTTGTTCTCTTCCGTGATACGAGCTAACTCGTTGGCCATCTATACATTGTTACAATAAGCTGAGATGGATCGGGTGAAGGATTGCGGAACTGACCGTCTGACTGTGCATGCTTCCGTGAGAGGAGATACTTCGTGCAGGCGTCGGTCCAGGAGTAGACAGACCGCTAGGTCTGTTGATAATAGGACTGTGACATTCATTATCGAAGAGGGCGTCACCCATTGTCAAAGACAGACCATGGTGAATATCTTGGTCTGCAGGTTCTGGTGGGTCTGGGGTCGGTCGACCATTAGCTATGTAAGATCCAGAATGGGTGCGCGTAACTTGAAGGAGCGGTCTGCTGCGAGTTAAGCTCGAATGTAATCGTACAGGCGTCGATGGGAAAGACCTAGAAGGCACCAATTGAGAAAAGGCAACTGATGAGTACCATAGAAAACCGTACATTTGATCAGGCTCTACCGGTGTTGATGGACGAGTAGGAAGCTCCGGCGTGCTCGAATGGCTCTGCGAAGGGACAACGTGTTTATCCATATCAAATATCCTCCCGTCTTCGTCGTCATCCAGATCGGTGAGAGGGGAAGGCGAACGATAAGGGACTTGAAGTGAGTGGAGTCGTTCTCTTTGAAGGCGCTCTCTTTGGAGACGCTCAATCTCTTCAACAAGCTTAGTGATACGTTAGAGGTGAGAGGTCACATAGATAGCTAGTCAGTAATATAGATACCTCAGCCTTTCTCTTCTTCAGCCATGGGCTCGGTGGGGCGCTTTCCTTGAAGGTGCGGGTTGCGCGGGGTTTCTTGGTGGGTGTACTGTCGATCCTGCTCTCAGCAGATCGCTTCTTGCCAGCAGTAGCCCGGAACAGGTGCTTTGCCAGGAATTCTTCTCCGTGAGGCCCAACAATAGGCAATGTTCGCTCGCTTTCCTTCAGTCTAAAGAACAATAGAACAATAAAAAAAGCGGACAACTATAAAGATGAAAATTCCCACATTTTCTTGGAAGCTGGACTCATTTCGAAGTGTGCAGGATTATCGACGGTTCTCGAAAGCAGCCCGTTTTCATTCTATAACTCGTTCGGAAGTAGAACGAGATGAATAGTAACACGAAGGACATACCAGTCGATTAAGGGTCTTCATCACCCATGTAGGCCATTGCGGACCAAGTTTATCGTTTCTTTCCTCCGCATCCTTTCGCACTTTGATCAACATACTTCAGTCATGTTTTTGTTGACTTGGGACAAGTGCGACGTACCTTGAGCCTTGATGGATGCCGAGTGAAAACTTCCCTTGCGTTGAGACTTCTGCAAAGCATGCATCGCACAGACAATCCCTTCATGATGAAGTTTTTAAATGGAAGGGAAATCGAGTAGAAGAAGACCTACGTTCGGCGTAAGTGAGTTTCGCAGTTTTCGTTGATTTCTTGGATACCATTGTTGTTTACTAAAGATATTGAGAGCACACTAGATATGATGATGAAGCAGATAGGTTGTGAAAAGTTCAGTCAAGAGATGATGTGGTGGAGTTAATTGCAAATTGAGTGGAGTAGGAACCAAGAACGCCACATTTATAGCCGGTAATAGTCACGTGTAAATCATACACTGACTCGCGCAACGCGTCGCGCAATCGACGTACTATCACTACTACTATATGCTGTGAGTCTGACAAAGTGTTTATATGAGGAACCCTTCTCTCCGATCACAAACATTAGCCAGGCTAGCATTGGAGATTTAGAAAGCGAAGAAATACTGAAGCAAATTTGGAGTTACGGTAATAGCTTTGTTTTTACCAGTGCCTTCCAAGCCTTCGCCGTTCTCAAGTTCGTTTCATCATTGAGCTATATAGCACTTGCAAACATCATGAGTCTAATCGTCTTCCTTGATACCCAAGGGTTCGCCGCTTGAGCTCGCTGCCCTTCGCAAACCCAGCCCTATTCTTTTCGTAGTTAACTCAGCACCGTCCTCTTCTCTAACATTACTGCTCCGAAGTGTCGAGTGTGATCTTCGAGGAGGTGTAGAGAGTTGGAAGCTGCTTGAGCTTGAATTTTTGATTGAGAAGAAGTCCTGCGATTGTCGAGGACCAGGAGATTTCGGTGGAGGAGATAATGCGTTTTGATACAAGCCCCCAATGGAAGGCGAGCGCAAAGCCGTATCGTCAGACGGTATTGATGTCGAGTGGTAAGGAGATGGAGGAGCAATGAGACCGTCAGTGCGGGAGAACTTGGATCCTGGAAGTTTCGATAGTATAGAACGTAGCAGCGACTGGCGAGGCTGCTGAGGAGCAAATTTCGTCTTATTTACGGAGGGAGAACTCGGTTCAGCTGCATTTAAAAGAGACTTATGAGTATGTATCTTGGGAAGCTCATAGCAAAAATGTCTATACCTGACCGAAGCGGAATTGCATTATCGTTGGCGCTGAGACTTAGAAATATAAATAAGGGCATTAACCATACACAGGCGCCGAAGAAAGTTACGATCTCTGTGAACGATGGAGCTGTTATTGCTCCTCGCCCTTGATAGTACCTCTGGTGTCTGGCATCTTGCGTTAGGTGTGCAAAGTAGAAGAACCAGAGGAAATGGTCGACGATGACCAACAAGCAAGAGGCAAGGAAGACAAAGGATGTGAGGGGGATAACTGGCCATGTGTTTGAAAAGTTTTGCAGGTAAACCATATGGCAGAAAATGGAAAAGAGAGTATGCTTGAGCGGTAGTGCATCGGTGAAGTAAAGAGTTACATGGAACAGTATGATGATCTAAGAGTAAAGTTGGCCACCAGTTGTATTGCAGAGAGGTTGCACATACATAAGTTGTCCTTTGGCCTACGATTTTTGCAAGTTGGGAATGCTCTTCAATGAGTTCGGAGATGTAAAGGAGCCCGCTCGCGATTGACAATGTGATGAAAGCAAAGGTCACTATAATGGCGACATAGCTAAAGAGAGGACTAAGCACACGAATGTGAGGAAAGAGGGACACTTTTTACCTAAGATAGAATAGCACGCCCATATGCGTTATGTCTTCCGCAACAGATTAGGGTCCGTGGATGCAGTGTGGAAGAAACGCTAGCTGCGGGGCACGAACCGAAGAGGCGCTTCAAGTCATGGATAGATTTGTAATCAAATGCGCAAAGGGGCGACTTGTGATACTCAAAGGGTAGACAGACCACCATGAGCAATCTTGAGAGTGAGTAGTATTCGTATCGTCAAATTTTTGAAACTCAAGTTCACCAGAAACTCTCTTTCAACTGAAGGTAATCGAGGATACTCAGCGCTTCAAATGACAATAACCTCATATCACAATCCAGTTCACAGCCAAGACTCTGAACAGACAAGCAAAGAAAGCGCAGAAGGACGAGAATTCTGAAAAAGCACGACTCAAGAAGGTCGAGGCTCAACAAGGCTTGTATTTATGTTGTACTAAAGTCTAGTTAGGCTTTACAACAGGGCAACAACGATGGCGCACGGATATATGCCTCCAACGCAATAAGGAAGAAGAGCGAGGCCCTCAATCTATTACGATTATCCAGTCGTATAGATGCTGTAGCGAGTCGAGTCGAGACTGCGGTAACAATGCGGCAGGTGACAGGGAATATGACATCTGTCGTACGAGGGATGGATAAAGCTATGGACTCGATGAACCTAGAGAGGGTCAGATCCATTGATTATCATCCGTGCAGCTTCCTGACGTTCTCTCTTCGCAGATATCACTCGTGATGGACAAGTTCGAATCTCAATTCGCTGACCTGGATGTTCAGACCTCGTACATGGAGGACACCATGTCAGCTACCACCGCCACATCCACACCTCAAGACCAGATCGATCAACTTTTGAAGCAGACTGCGGAGGAAGCAAATATTGAGCTTCAGCACGATTTGGCTGCGAAGGACCTGGGCAATGTCCCAGATTTGACAGCACCGAAGGACAAGATTGGGGAGGAAGATGACAAGCTAGCCGAAAGACTGCGGGCTTTGAGGCCCGCCACGCAATAAGGGTACAGTACATTGAGGATCGTCAGCCTGCGCGTATGTAACGCTACTAATTTTGACCGTATTGTAGAATTGTTTTGCTTAGTTCCAACTGTCAATTGTATAACATTAAAGAAATGTGTAGTGTGGTGAATGAAGAAAAGAGAGCCTAAACAGCAACGCATTATAGTTGGGGCAATGTCAAAAAGAACATCATGAACATTATGAAGCGTTAAGAAGGAAGGACCAAGCATATGAAGATCATGAGCAAACAGCAAGGAATCCTAGGGAAAAAAATAGCGTATGCTGTAAATAGCCGTAGATAGATAGTAGATAGATAGCAGCAAATGAAAAACCATGGATCTCGTTCAAAATCATGCAAGCATTGAAGTACTAAATGTAAGTACGTGGCAGAAGGAAGGACAATAATAACAAGAGAAATGGGATACATAGTATAATTGAGATGCGAGATACATGCAGAGCGACGATAGGGACTCTAGGAAAACACCGACAGCAAGATGGACCATGGAAAGAGGAATTGTATGCAATGTGAGAATTGAGATGCCGTCGAAAGTCGAAGGATCGTGGAGCCGGTAACGAGGGAGATAGTGGGCGGTAAGGAAGAGATGGGAAATGGAAATAAGACGAACCAGATTTTGAGAGAGGATCACCAGAAGAAGTCAATTCCAAAAAGGGACTGCGGCTTTTAGTGTGTAGGATGACGCTTGTGGAATACTGGAATCATGCATTTTGAAGCACAATTTTAACCAGTCCGTCGACTAACTTCTTCTTGCTTTCCTCCTCCAGGTCACTTCGTTTATCTAACAGCCTTTGCGCGCGCGCGATGATTCCATTTGGACCATCGAAAGTGATTTCATGTGCATCAAACTGGTGGACGTCTGCAAAGGTACAAAGATGAGCAAAAAAACGCGGCCGCTCAACCAAAGTACCGCTCACATTTCTTGAAAGCACGGTATCCTTCGGGATCCAATGCCTTCTTGAACATTTCCGCAACGTCTCTGCCCACTTTCGATCGTTCCTCCACACCGAATTCATTGACGGCTCTGTCTCTATCAGCCCGAAGCCCATTGCGCGAGCTGGTACTCTCACTAATCCTCCCATTCAAACCCCTTCCGTTTGCGAATCTTCCTCCAGGTAGTAGCACGTCTTCGCGAACTCTGGTTGGGGCCCAAGAAAGCCCTATGCCGAGGTCGAGAGAGCGACCCTTTCGTCCAGGATTCCGCGACGCACCAGAAAAGCTTGATACGCCGAGGGTATCCTGCTCCGAGTATCGGTGATTATCTTTCACCCGGTCCTTCTCCTTTTCTTCCTCTTTCACCCTTCTTCTTTGTTCCTTTTCTCTCTCCTTCTCTTCCTGCCTGCCACTGTCAGCATTGCTTTCCTGACTTGCATGACTGAATGTTGGCGAGATCGGGGAAGGTACAGGTGGTTCGAAGGGAAAAGCCCCATGCGCAGTATAACCCCCTAGCCCTATGAGACGTGCAATGCCCGTGCGTTTGCCTGCACTGCGCCCTAGAGATGATGAAAGTCCTCGCCCGGGACCTGGGTCCGTGGAGGCAGGCGTCGGTGAGTACGGTGGCGCGGGGTCATCGATCGCTGGGGCATTCCGTGACTTGTATTCCTCCCGTTTGGAAGAAGACTTGAGATCTGTAGTCTTTTTCTTTTCCAGTTCTTGATTGTTACTTCGTGAAGCACTCTCTACGCTCTCGCCACTACGATTGCTATACCTTCCACGGCTAAAGCCGGTAACACCCGAGTTACCTGATGTTCCACTCAAGCTCCTTGCCACAGTACTGGCACCCAATCCCCAACCAGGCCTCTCAAAATCGAAGGAGCCATGCTTCACGGAGCGTATATTTGTAATATTAGATGTCTTCGGTTTGACCGTTTGGTGGCGAGTAGAGTGTTGTCGATGATGATGATTGGCGGAGGAGGATTTATGGCCGGAAGCGGACGAATGGTCACTTTCCTTCCCTTTACTAGAGGTTCTGGTACGAACCAAGTCATCGGTCTCTTTGCCTTTTCCTTTGACATCCACCTCTCTGCAATCCCTTTCTTCGTCGACCATATCCATAACCAATGGTCGGAACCTGTAACCGGAATCTAGAGAGTCCTTTCTGTGCGTTTGACTCAAACGAGGAGGGGCAGTCCCTGATCTCGAAGGAGTCGCAGGTGTATGTATTATCCGTGGTACAGGTAGCGAAACTGCTACTGTGGCGGAACCAGGGGCAGGACGGGGCTGAGGAGCATATAACTGCGCAGCACGCTGTACAGATGAAACCGACGATATTGACTCATTCGTCGAAGCCCTTCTCCGGGATATTCTCGGTGTCGATGTCTGCTTTGAAGGACCCGAAACAAATAGCACATGATTGTTCGCATTCGATGATCCAGAATTAGATGATGAAGGGGTGGGCATTGGGGAAACTTCATTACTCGAATGAGATAACGATATTGCAGGAGGCGGTGATTGTGCGCGGCGGGAACCGGAAAAAAACTTTGGTTTAAACAAGTTCTCCAGTTTAGATGACGGATTGAGATTGGAATTGGTTGTCGAGGTAGAAGGCTCGGAATAATTCTGTCTAGACCGTGGGAAAGGTGAAGGACTTGTTGGTCGTGAAACCGAATTCCGGTTTGAACGTGGTGTGTTACCACGTCCTTCTTTGGGGAAGCTATCGGTATGAACTAGAATTGGAGGAACATTTTCTAAATCAGTGTTTGATTGCCCAGGACTCGTGTCTCTCGAACTACTGATAGAAGATTTTCGACCAAAAATGTTGTGCAGCCTTTGTTTGGCGGATCTTGGACTTTTCGGAGCTGAAGGTGAAGGTTCCGGAGGCCTTTGTATCATAGGCGATGGCTGTCGCCTTGCTTTAGGTGTTGGTGGCGTAATGGTCGTATTTGTCGCTGTCGTAGTCGAGGATAGTGGTCGTGACTGTAGGATAGTGGCTGGTTTAGCGGTGGAAGTCGTTGAGGACACAGGTCTCTTCTGCGATGATCCAACGGACGACCAACTGGAATCGCGAGAATGGATTGAATGTTCATGATTCTGAGGATCTTGCAGGACGGCTGAGGCAATTTCCTCAGGAATTGACGCGGAAGCATTTGTTCTCGGGGATGAGCGTGACCTGGAACGGGTCAGAAACCTATAGAACTGTAATGACCGTCAATTAGAGAGTTGCAATGAAAAATACAGGGACAAGGCGCACTTTGTTTTCAGACTTGCTCTTCCTTCTCGCAGTGCGGTCAGAATTGTCACGGTCTTCCGCTGGGGTATGAAACATTTCCGCCTCTCCGGTTCCATCAACAACCACGGCTTCAGTTCGATCAGACTAAACCGGCCAGTTGTAAGTTTTTCAAGGAATGATTTCACTACGGGCAAGGTGCGCACAAGTAAAACTGGATACTGTTTCCTCCCAGTATTAGAATTGGTACTATGAGAGCGCAATAGCGTTGAGAACTAGACCGTAGACGAAACAAAATATCGAGTCAACACGTGTTAGGCACGAGAACATAGTTAACATGAGTATCACTCTCCAGGTTTGGTATGTAACTTATAAGTCCAGATTGAAACACTCACATCCATCTTCAGCAAATCCAAGCTACCTCTTTGAGCCGAAGAGGTGGAGGTTGAAGAGCTCGCTGTAGTCGAAGGGTCAGCATGAACGGCGAATTCGGATTAAAAGGCGAGATAACCTACCTGTCACTGATGAACCTGTATTGGACGACGGCGCGAGCGACGAGCTGAGGCTAGGCGCGTAATCGAGGCTCTGACGAGCTCGACTAGTTACAACTATCCTCATCGGTTTGCGATGGTAGAGCCTGAGTGACAAGTCAACGAACCTTCTATTATGTCAAGTTAATACTGGGCGGCAAATTCCGGACATATTTTTGGCTGCCAGTGTTAGAGACTTCACAGTCATCTCAAGTGTTACTACTCATATTTATGCCACAAAGGAGAAAGTAGAAGGATACATATTGCAATGCCTTAGTTATGATTTGATCAACATATTTTTAGAAGGACAAATTAAAAAGAGATCGGAGGGAGTAACGGTTTTCGTGTACTCTATGCAGTAATGGGATGAAAATGGATTCATTGATTGATTCGAGCAGCTTCTGCACTACTTTACAACTTTGTTGACCAGTAATGGCATTCCATGCTTTGGTTCTGAATACAACAATATAATCAGGAGCTAAGTAATGGATACCAGAATTCATCGCTTACTCATAGTGACAGCAGCAGTAGGAATAGCCTTCTGACCTTGATAAGAGGGTGAAAACTCGAAGTTCGCGATGAGCGCAGCAATGACAGCTTTCATTTCCATAATCGCCATGGTTTTGCCGATGCATGCGTGCGGCCCAGCAAGGAAAGTCAACGTTGACGGGACTTGCCCAAAGTTGTTTCCGGGTAACCAACGTAAGGGATTGAATCTATGCAGTCCATCTTCATTCAGCGAACACTGCTATCCACGTAGAAATCGGAAGTACTCCTCTGCATCCTCTCCCCAAATATCTTTGAGTGTGTTGACAACTCTGATCTGAAGTATAGCTAAGACAGTACGGTGCAGTTCATTCATAGATAATACATACCGGAATGTAGTAGAGTGTCCCTTTTGGAATCAAAACACCGTCGACGTGGTCGGTAGTTGCTGCCTGCCTGAAGGTCATCGGTACAGGAGGGTATAGTCGAAGAGATTCCTGACTGAAAGTATATCTAGTTAGTTTCTCCCCAAGGATAGAGAGGACTCCGTTACATGACACAATCCAGCCAAACTAGATCTTTAAGTTCCCGATACCCTAGCCTAACCTTCCACAGACCATCAGACGACGCCTGTAGGTAAGGAGTAATCTCGTCGCGAAGTCTCTGTTGACTGACGGGATCTTTGGCTAATAGCCAGAGAGTCTAGGCAAACTGCGGTCAGCCCGGAGACGCCACGAAAGCGCGACAAAATGATGCCCACCCAAGCCAGACCTGACGCCGTACTGTGGACGAAGTGTAAGTCAAAAGAACAATGAGGGTTGAGAGCCAAAAATCAAACGTTTCGTGTCCTGCGCCTAGAAAGGTAAGCTATTGGGAGTATGATCAGCAATCACGACTGAATTCATTCGTATCATAGTCATACTTACCACCTGATCCATCATCTCCGTGTCGCTCATGGTGTACGGAGCAGGTCCCATCCCACCTCCGACAGATTGATGAGATTTCTGATCAGCCATACGAGCGCGAACGAGTAAGCTCATTATATCCTTCTTCGCCGCTGTGTCTTCATTATTTCCCAGATGCTCGGCCTCCTTCATCTTTTCACGTAGAATGGAAGCAGATACTGCTTTGATACGATGCATCGCGTCCACGAGGATTGCTGCCCGAGCTACAATGATGAGTACGATGAAATGGATTCTTGTGCGGTAGGCAAAAGGGACCAGACATAACAAAGGAATCTTTGCAATTAACTTGCGATGTCTCCAAGCAAGTCTTGAACCAAGGAACGCCGGCATGCCGGGGATGGAGAGGATTGCGATAAGTCGTGCGAGGTTGCGACCTACAGCACATCATAAGCCTCTCAGTTGCAGATGATCATACTGTAAAGGATGGCACACCCGTTTGGAGGGAGATAAGCTCTTCGTAGGCTTGCGCCAACTCATTATGAGGATTGCGAAGGGAGTCGGCTTCGTACCCTAGTCCAGTAAGACAGATGATGTCGAGCGTTACTTTACTCACTGTCCATCGCGAGAAGTGAAAAATGCAGAACTCGAAGCCGTAATCAACACGTACTCCATTCATACATAATCTCAACTGAGCCTTGTCCCCCTTGTGCTTGCTCGACACGAGTGTTCAAAATAGACAGGAGGCTGATATATACTCGGATGAGAGAGAATATGTGATTTGTAAAGAATTTGCGTACTTGTCGATCGCATCGTAGTACATGTCCGTTTCTGATGCACATTCAATTCCGGATATGGATCGAGATGAATGATACTCACGAGCTGTCAAATTAGGAATAGAGAATGCTGGGTTCATGGCCTTTCGCATCTGCTTATGGCGATCGCCAGTGACGGTCAGAAGGCCATACCCAGCTACCAATCCTAGAGTATCGCGCATGAAACCCGGCTATGAAGTTCGCTAAGTACTCGATTAACAACGAAAGAGGACGACAAATCTCCCTTACCCGAGGGTTGGAAATCCAATCAGTAACGAGTATCTTTTGCAGGGATTCCGCACTAGAAAAAATGACTCTCTGTATCCCTATCGGACCAACGACTCGTATAGCTTTGCCATAATTCTTGACCCACTCTCGTTGAGGAACCCCGGCTTCTCCATTAAGAATGTCGCCAAAGCGTCCTAGGTATATCTCGGTCAGAGTCATAGATGTACTATCTATGAGTGGTCTGACCCATTAATAGATTTGGACCGAGAGCGGGACCAGGAAGAGCACGGAGAGGGGATAAGTAGAATGGATACAGTATGAGCTGATATATAGCCGCAATCGTGATTATAATGAGTCCTGGAAAGCCACAAGAAGTTGACGGAGATGTTTGAGATTGAGTAATTCGTAATCACCTATCCCAACAAGCAAGGACGTCGGTATCGAATTGGGGCTTACAGAATCTGCAGTAGGGAACATGACTAGACTCCGAAGACTTTGAACTTCAATGGAAGTTTGAGTTCAGAATTCGAGCATCACCATATCAGCTGCCACCAACAGTTGGCATACCTGCTTTGTAATGGGATCCGTTCAAGCAGGCCAACAAAACTAAGCGGAGATTTTTTTGGTGAATGAGGGGCCCGGCGAGGCTCAGGGGAGTATGGAGAACCTGTGTAGGATTGAGGCGAATAATCAAGCTCAAGGACCACCGAGGCGGTTTGACAATGATAGAAAGTTTCCCTTTTGAGCAAGAGTTCCCACAAGCCTTGACCGAGTTTGCTTGGACTCCCGGCTTCTACAACTTAGAGAACGCATGGTTTTGGCAGAATCTTAGACAGGGCTCTTAAGGGGATCTTCCGGGAAGTCAAATCGGCGCTTATAATAATATATAACTGATTCACTTTGTCCTAGTTTGTCCTCCAATTATGATGATCTCCTCTCTGTTCTCTTCTGTAACTTCGGAGCTACCCTTCGGTGACTATCCTTCCTGCGGCTATTGGCTTCTCTTCCTTGCTCATAATCACTGCTGTGCCCAGGTTTCGCCAGTCACTTGAAGAAATCCCACCAAAGATGAATTTTCCGCTCTTCGTTCCTCTATTTGGGACAAAACACGCAAATTTTTGGGAACCATGGTCGCTGAATCCCATGATCCTCATTTCCTATCCCAGAGTATGCTATTCTCCGCGAACGGAGCATTCACCATGAGAATTCAATTGTTGATTCCATTGTGTCGGTAACTCAGGTATTGAGTTACAGTCTCAGAGGTTTTTGTGTGAGTAAGCCTATCAAGGTATGTGTAGCTTGAATCCACTAATATGTCTCAACGGTATCTTCGTACCTGATGCTAATGAAAGCCCCGCCATTCGACGGTCAGTCCCTCAAGACTTGAAAGGGAGCGCCTCTATTCCAGCCAATTATTTCTGAAGATACATTTCATCCACAAGCAACTCATATCGTGAAAGCGACCTCCCCCCCAATGCACACTCTCCCAAACGTTATTACCATCACCCGACTAGCATACTTCTTGGCCCTTGGTGACCTTCAGGCAAAGTAATTTCCATCAACTCTTGCTCTGTCGAAGGCTAGCAAATCCAATCATGTCTCGTAGAAATAGGGAAATCCTTGGCTTTATTCACCGTGCGAATCGTGCGAGTCATGCGAATTCGCGCTTGAGAAGAATAACCTATCCCTTGGGGCTACCAGGGGCTACCCCGAATCAATGCGAAGGGATGGCTGCGCATCGCTTGCCGATGTGAAGCCCTGGAAAGCTGTACTTGTAATGGAACTTGTCGAGTAATATCAATCCGTGAATAAACTAAGTCTGGAAGCACATAGTAACAGCATGGTGTATTTCAGTGGCGGTCTTAGGGCTCATCGTCGAGTACTTGTTCAGTGGCGGGCTACCATGTCGCGTACTTGCGCAGTAACTGAGTCACGCCTGGGTAGTATTATCTGATATTCGATTTCTGATCTTATCTGATAAGAATAAACGCGCCCTGGCAGTTTCAAGAGTGTTTGAGGTCTCTGACTCGCTCCCAAGCTCTCACTTTCCAACTGCACTACTCAGGATGTTCCTTTTTACTTTGAGAAATTACCATCTCCTGTGATGAATCTTCCATTTGAGCACTTAACAGACACGGTCTACTGAGGATGCATTTTATTGAGTGAAAATAAACTCTCGGATAGGTATGGAGCAACTGACATATGTCTGTGTTTAGAAATGCCATCTGCATTTCGGCTTGGAATTCTATGTTTGGTCCGGAGCCCGTTTATGGCTAGTTCTGGGGCTTAAAAGGGGACCTTCCGCGTCTTGAAACATCCGCTCAATTTTCTGCCCGACCTGAGCGAAATCGAAAATCATTCTTCGCAAATGGTACCTTCTGAACCCTTCCAACTACCGCCAGATGCGCGCGCAGCATATGCGATCTGGGCTCGTCTTCTTTCCTGTCTTGTAACCGAGTCTTTATTACGGGCCTTTTATCTTCCACTCCCACCTCATGTCGGTTCAGCAGCCGGGATCATGGTTATACTTTCTACAAATCTTATCTCGGAGAATCCGTCAATCTCTCGAGCTCTTGTATCCTCCGACATCTATGCGATTGTCCCTCTATATCATGAGCCGATTCTCAAATTGGAAAGCGTGTTTAAAGAGCACGGAAGCATTGTTGCACTTGTAGATCCCCTTGATATGCTTCCCGAGATCTACGAGGTTACAGAGAACCCTTCAGCCCATTTTGCATCCGTCAGTCCTGAACCTCATTGCCATATCTTTATATTCTTAAACTTAAAGTTGAAATAGGCTTTCGAAAACCAATTTCAAACCGCCGTTTTCTCTGTCCTTGCGCCTCCTCCTTGGAAACTTGCGAATGCTACTCTTGCACGACTTGAAGATCCCATTTTGTTATGGGATCGTTTTGCTAATGAACTCGTGCTTCCTCCGGTACAAAGGGACTCCATCCGGAATGAATTGTCCAGTTCATGTTATTGGCAAAGTAAGTAAGTTTAGATCATTCACGTCGACCCTGTTTCTAATCGTTTCTGACCGAAATTAAGGGCTTGCGTATGAGGATGCGCCAATATGCCCTTCCATCGGTAGCTCACCCATTGAATGGGAACAAAGTCTCGTTGAAGGACATCCGACCCACCCCGTAAGTCAGATTTATTACCCTTTACCCTTCCAGGTTTTAAATGTTGCTAGATGCATCGTGCGCGAATGTTACCTATCGACGTAATTTCTTATGACTGGACGCACCCCAAAATTTATTTTGTTCGTGTCCCAAGGTCCAGCCTGAGCATTTTGGGCCAGTTTGAATCCATCATGCAAAAATTAGCTTCCACCGTCGCTCAAAACGCAGGTCTCGAAATATCCTCTGACGAATCTGCGGTTATTATGCCCGTTCATGAAATCCAGCTGGATACAATCCTCGCCAAATTCCCTGACGCACAAGAGCTCGATCCTCGTATTCACGTCATCGCTTCTGCCCAATCCAGTACAAGGTCGGTAACCTATAACGACGCTGTGAGCGGTTCTCATTTGATATAATTTAGGACTGTGCTCGTTCCTGAACTTCTGGGAATGAGTTTGAAACTTTCCGTGGGGGTCAAAATATCTTCTGCCCTGAGAACGATCTCACACTACACGGCTGACTTTGGTCCACGGTTCTCTGAAATCGTCGTTCCCAAACTTTCGATCGATCCCAAGTTGCTGACCATAGAGTGCGAGCCTGCCAGCGCCGTCTATCGAGGTGTGGATCCAGACCTCGCAAAACATTTTACCGCCATCTTGCGTAATTACTTCCAGCCCCGAAACGGTGAAAATGTGATCGTATGTGCAGCTCTGCTGGAGTCTGGCCACGTCGGTAGCCTGGAGGGAGTCTCCGCTGTCGAACATACTTTCGGTTTGGACACAAGCGAGAAGAAGGCTGAATTTTTAGACCAGTAAGCATCTGTTTATTGAATGACCCTTGCCGACCAATCTCGATTAGCTACCTTCGTCTTGCCTGTGAGGCGTTAATTCCGCCTCTTGTACACAATGGCGTCGCGTTCGAAGCCCATGCGCAGAATGTCCTCGCTAGATTCGATATAACCACTGGACGCCTCCTAGGTTTCGTAATTCGAGATCTCGGTGGGCTGCGCATACACCCCCCAACTTTGGTGAAATCTATCGGCACCGATTTCGCATTCCTTCAAGGTCACTGCATTGCAACGGAAAGTGTGGAAGAAGCGTACCCCAAATTTTACCACACATTCATTCATAATCATGTTCAACGTCTAATTCGCGTTCTCGGGATGCATTACGACGGGTCTGGATGGGAAATGCTCAGAGGCCATCTGAAAAGGGTTATACCTGCTGATCATGGACTACATAAAGCGTGGTTGGACCCGTGCAGCTCCGTGGTGTCTGGGAAGTGTTTAATGAGAATGAGACTTCAAGGTTCTTACCGCGACGTGAGATTTCCTCAGCTCTTCTTTACCATCACCATTAACGTTTCAACGGCAGCATGTCTATTCCCCTTTCCCCAATTTGATTCATTACCGTGGCGAAAAGTCAACACCCCAGCTGTAGTATATCTACATGTCGCCCGAGTTTGCATCGAAGGACGTAGTATAAATATCATTACGCGATGTAGTATCTACTTGGCAATGAAAATGCTGGGCCAATAGTAGTAGTACTATGATGATATTTAGATGTCAATAGAAAGATCGTTCTGGTCTTTTAGAATAAAAGGTCCGACTCAGAGCCTGATTGGAGTATGATCCTCCGGGAAAACACTCTTAATGTGAGGATCTTTCGTGCAGGCGTATAAAAGTCCATTTGAGATTTTCATTCCCCTGAGTTCAAGGGAAACAACGTCCGCATGGTTGTTGCGTGCATCGTGCGAGATAAAGCGTTCGAACCTTGGAAAACTTCGTGACTCCCGTTGTTGAAATTGTTTGTGGATGTTAAAGAATGATGAGGTAGCCTCGACAAATGGTCTACGGCGTCTACTATTTTGCGGGAGATCATCATAAAGAGGAGAATAGGTAAGGTATCTATGAGGAAAAGGCTAGCATCAACAGGCACAAGGATTCATGCTGGTTCACGACCTCGAAAGGGAAAATCAATACATTAGACGATGGGTCAACCAACGTAGATGTGTGGGAGATAGTACAAACCAATTTCCCCAGCAGACCTGGAGTATGTGAAACGCTGGGCTGGGATTAAAGTGCTGAGAAATTGGATTTCTTCTGCGCTGCACGGTCCGACTTTGGCTTGATACGAGGTCATTGTCATATTTTCTTGGAGAAGGAATGAAGGGTGTCCGGAAAGTCGTCAGTCCTAGGGCATACATAACACGCTCAAAATGAACTTCAGAACGTGTTTTCAAGTGACGTGTGAATCTTGACTGGAATTTTACTGCTTGTTCTCATACCACTGCCAGCCAAACCCTTCGAAGATATTATTGTCGGTCCGATGTCTTGCAAGTTTAAAAGGAATGTTGTGTCCTCTGAATCAAGATTCGCGGGTTCCAATTTTCATCTCATGATGTCTACAGAAAAAACTGAAGCACGCGAAATTACCAGCGTACAATCTCCTGACTACATACCTTCAGATATTATTCACCTCGACGTAGGTGAAGATATCGCTCGTATTCGAACAAAATGGTGGCAGCTGTGGTCGGTCTGTTTTTCCTCCAACCGGTGTTTTGCTTACCGCCCACGAAACTAGGATTCCAAAAGCTCTTCCTCTTCCTCCGAAAGAGAGCATGGCAGACGCTCCTGTGCGCCGAATTTCGGGCGTTCTTCTGTCGATTATCATTTAAAGCAGTCTTGTGCAGGTCATCCCGATCGTGAATGCGTCTCTGTTTTCAAAGTTAACATATTCTTGGGTCACGCCGTTGATGGTATGCTTTTTTCGTTCCAATTTGACCGCCAACTGAAATCTGAGGCCAGGTCTTAGGCTATCAACGTACATTGCAAGCCTCTGATCTCTGGAAGATGGATGAAACAATGGCTGCCGCAAACCTTTCCGACCAACTAGACAACGCATGGACTCGGAGAGTGCAGCAGGCCAACGAATGGAACATGAAATTGGAGCTCGGGGAGATAGCCCCAGGAGCCCTGAGACGCATTTTGTGGTCTGTCCAGGCACTTGCATCAAGTGATTCTCGTAGTCGTCGTCAGTCTCTGGAAGTCCATTGGCGCAAAGTGGGTGGAAAACGCAATGCTAGTCTTGCATGGAGCTTAAACGAAGTATTTGGTAATCTTTTCTGGGTCGGAGGAGCTTTCAAGGTAGGTATCTAATAGCAGCTTCCCAACTAACGACTTTACGGAAACACAACTAGGTTTTCGGAGACACCTGTCAGATGATGGGTCCTCTGGTTGTCAAGGTTTTTTCTACATTGTCTGTAGTTAAGGAGTATCTGATTTATGTTTCGTGTGCTATTTCTTAGGCAATTATCAATTTTGCAAAGGAGCGCTCTGCTTCCCGTGAAAACGGAACAGAGATACCAAGCATTGGAAGAGGTGTCGCGATGGCGATTGGACTCTTCTTGATGGTGATATGCACAAGTATATGCCAGCACCAGGTACATATAACCACTAATATATTCATGATTACATATTGAAACCAATATGCAGTTCTTCTGGCGCTCTATGACAACTGGTGTCCTGGCTCGTGGGGCATTGACAAATTCTGTGTACAAACGTAGTGTTGTTCTGACAGGTAGAGCTCGCATAGAGTACACAAACGCAAAGTTGGTGAATAGTATTTCAACGGACGTGAGTGTTCGAGTAGTCCCTTTGAACTCCAAACACTGTTCTGATCATGGTTTGTAGATAAGCCGTATTGATGCAGCTTCTCAGTGGTTTGTGAGTTCAATTTCTTCATAATTGGCACTTTATAGCGAAGTCTTATCTTAATCACAGCATGCGGGTATGTATATATTGGATCTAACTGGGGAATTTATGCCAATGTGATACAAGGATGGACTGCACCAATACAGGTTATGGTCTGCCTTATTATTCTTTTGGTGGAGGTATGTATTCTCATAGCTGCATATCTGTGCTGACAAAACTGCGAAGCTTGGTCCTTCAGCTTTGGCTGGCTTTGCACTTTTCTTACTGGTTGCTCCGATACAAAGCCAAGTCATGGCGCACCGTTTGAAGATTCGGAAGGCATCGAATATCTTCACTGATCAACGAGCTAAGCTGTTGGCAGAAGTGTTCAGTAAGCTAGTCAATATTTGTAGATTCTTCACTACTTACCTTGGCAGGCACCATGCGTATTGTCAAGTATTTTTCTTATGAATTTCCTTTCGTCCAGAGTAATTTTTGTTAATGTGTCATTTTTGGGTTTCGGTTAGGCTAACATAAATATCTAGGAATTGCACAAACTCGGACTCGAGAAATGGTCGGTATCAAAAAAATGAACAACATCCAGTCTGCTAAGTAAGACTTTCTTGCTAAGACATTACCTATAAACTGATTTAATATGCATAGTACTGCATTTGCATATTCAATACCAGTACTAGCTGCAACTCTTGCATTTGTCACCTACACCAAACTCAGTGCAGAATTCGACATTGCTGTTGTTTTCTCATCACTCAGTCTATTTCAGGTGACGCAAATGTCCACACCTGATTGGTCTTGAACTTATTCTATTTTTTGATCATAGCTCTTGAGGCAACCAATGATGTTCTTTCCTCGAGCCATGTCTGTCACGGCAGATGCCCAGAATGCTTTGGCAAGATTATCAAAGATATTTCATGCTGAAGTATTGTCTCAAACTCCATTTATCATTGACCCCATGCAGGGCTCAGCTCTTCAAACTAAGGACCTGACATTTACATGGGAATTATCTATACCCGAAGAGAAGAAACCTAACATTCACTCTTTTGAAAATGCACAAGAACTGGAGCCTTTCCAAGTGCGGAATATTAGTCTTGAGATTCCATGTCATTCTCTAACAGCAATTGTTGGCAAATGTGGAAGTGGTAAAGTCAGTCTTTGCTCTGCATCTATTAATTGCTGGTCACACATTCAAATTTGCTGTTAGTCAAGTCTATTTCAAGGTCTCATCGGAGAAATGAGAGTGATCAAGGGGTCATTCTCTTTTGGTGGAAAAGTTGCTTATTGCCCCCAGATTCCATGGATTCAGAATAACACTGTTGTAGGTTTTTTTTAGAAATATGGCAACAGTCAATCATTGATATTGAATATGTAGAAAAATAACATCTTGTTTGGTGAACCCTTTGATGAAGAAAAGTATTGGAGAGTTGTCGAAGTTGCATGTCTGCTGCCTGATCTGGAGATTATGGCTGATGGTGATTTAACTGAGGTAAGTAATCATTTTCATTCACAATTATGATATTCAAGTTTAGTCAGATTGGTGAGAAAGGAGTTAACCTTAGTGGTGGTCAGAAGCAAAGAGTGATTTTTGATATTTCTAGGGTTTGAATATTTTCCTAATTCCTTTGATTAGATTAGTATTGCTCGGGCTTTATATAGCAATGCAGAAATCTTCCTCTTTGATGATCCACTTTCTGCAGGTGAAGTGATCTTTACCAGTGCATCATGTGGCTGTTACTAATGGTAAACTTAGTTGATGCACATGTTGGGAGGGCTTTGTTCCATGGTGCTATTGGTCCATTAATTCAAGAAAGAAAAACTGTCATTATTGTTACACACAGCATGCACATTCTGCCATATTGTGACAGAGTTTATGGTATGGAAGGGGGCATTATCTACCCACTTCACATAAATAGCCCACCTCTTCCTTTACAAGTCCTAGGAAAAGGAGAGATATTGTCAGACAATGTTGAAGCCCAGACAGATGCAATGCCTGGCTCTAATGCACAGCAACGAGGTGCAGGGACTGGAAAAGATGGTGGAAAGCTCATCAAACTAGAAAAACGGAGCACAGGATCCGTGCCTTGGTCTAGTATGGGTCTTACAAAGTGTTTCATTCCTGGCATTTGACAACTGTTTTTCAAAGTTTATCGGTCATATGTCCAAGCTGGCCGGGGCTTGATTACCATCCCATTGATTGTTGCTTCGATTGTGCTCATGCAAGGAAGTCAAATTGTAAACACTTATACACTTGTCTGGTGGCAAGCAAAGTATGTTATGAATATTCTTTCTTCTTTCTTGAAATTTCAATATTGACATAGTGATCATAAAGTACATTCCTCAAACCATTCTCCTTTTATCAAATCCTATATGCATGCCTGGGCATATCTCAAGCAATGTTTACATTTTTAATGTATGTTGCCGTGCTTGATTGACAAACAAAATATTCACGGAAATTTGATTTACAGGGGTCTTTCCGTTGATACTTTGTCAAAATTTGTGTCAATAAATCTGCATCAAGATGTCATTTTGAATATTATATTTGCACAAATGTCTTTTTTTGATATGACAGTGAGCTTATATTTTCTACAAAATCTTTTGTTGTGTATTAAAGTATAATGTAGCCGTTAGGTCGAATTCAGAGTTTGCTTGGGAAGGATATTGACAGTATGTTGACGTTATTCCAAATTGCATTTGTGGGTAATCAAAGACTGACATAATTGTAGGTATTGACAATCAAATTCCGAGTAAGTCCATGTCTAGACTTTTTAAACTTCCGGTGTGCTCACAGAAGTCCAGCATCTGTCCGTCTCTGTATGTGAATCTTTCAGAAATTCATCTGAAATGAAACCCGAACCTTGCTGTATTACAGTTATTCTGACTATAGCAAATGTCATCGGAGCTGTGATAGTTATTTCTATCCTGGAACCCTACTTTGGTGAGTCTTCGCGAGATTTGACGTTAATCTCAGCCTTGTTGATAATGAATTTAGTTATCGCAGTCTTTGTGATTGCGTTTGGTTACTATTATTTTGCCTTATTCTATAAAGCAGGTGCTAGAGAGATCAGACGCCTTGGTGATTATATGACATGGTATCACTAAATTGGATATTGATTCTCCCGATTAAGATGCTATGTTGCGCTCCTTGCTCTATGCTCAAGTCTCGGAATCTTTGACCGGTTTGTACACTTATCTCCAAAAGTCAGCCTGTCCAAGATGATTTATTACTTGAATCTCAGGCCTACCAACAATTCGTAGCTACGGAAAGATTCCAAGATTTATCCAGGATAATCAATATTACATTGACCTCGAAAATCGAGCATTATTTATAACTGTTACTACGCAAAGGTATTTCTCCTTGACATAACATGATCAAAAACCTATCTCAGAGCTTTTATACAGGTGGCTTGCTATACGGGTTGATTGTTTAGGAGCTATACTCGTCTTTTTTGTATGGATTGATTTTGTTTAATTGATCTTTTCGAAACCTTAAAGCCGAGCAACAAATTCCTAGGTTTCATTATTTGCAGTTATAGGGATATCTGGAATCAATGCTGCTCAAATTGGCCTAATCCTGACATATTCTAGTATACACCTTTTCTTTTTTTCATCTGTATACTGACTCCACACAACAATTAGCGACCCTCACTCAATTATGTGGAGTAGTAACAAGACAGTCGGCGGAAATTGAAGTTAGTCTTCATTCCCTACGTATCTCAAAACTGAAAGACTGACTACATCAGAATTATATGAATGCAGTTGAACGAGGTTTCTTATTCGAAATTTATCCCATTGTTTCAAGATTTTGACTACGGCATTAGCTGTTCATTATGGTCAACCGGAGTCTATTTTACAAGAGTCGCCTCATGAAATCAAAGCCTCTGAACCACCTCCATCATGGCCCCAAGACGGTATCATACGTTTCAAAGATGTTTGCATGACCTATCGACCTGGTCTACCCAACGTTTTACACAATATGGACATTGAGATTAGGGCAAATGAAAAAATCGGGATTGTGGGTCGCACAGGTGATATTTGAGTCCTAGCAATATTTATATGCACATTGACTTGAGTATGTGTGTCAAGGTGCTGGAAAATCATCGCTCATTTTGACCTTGCTCCGTATTGTCAACTTTGAAGGAACAATCACAATTGATGGGTATGCTTCTACCCAGACGGAAGAACAGAACACATCGCTGACTAAAAAATGAAAGGATCGATATATCACAGATCGGGTTGAGAAGCTTGAGGACAAAAATATCTATGATCCCTCAAGAGGCAAGTCAGATTTTAGTTCCTTGGAATCTTAAAACACTTATCCGGCTTCGAACAGCCAACGTTGATTAGTGGTAAGTATATCATGTATATCATACTCTCTTTCAAACAATCCCGTCCACTGAATGTCATGTAAAGGTACTATACGCACCAACCTTGATCCCTTTTCACAATATGATGATCCACAACTATGGGATGCTCTCCATAGGTCATATTTGGTCGAGGATCCTCAATCTGATTCTTCGACGGACAACATAACCGTGACTCTAGATGAAAAGTCAAGTGTGCCAGACATCACGCTCGACACGGTCGTCGAACCCGAGGGAGCGAATCTCAGTGTTGGTCAGCGGGCATTGCTCAGTATTGCGCGTGCTCTAGTCAAGAACAGCAAGATTGTGATCTTGGACGAGGCGACGTAAGTAAAAACAACAACTCCCTACGACTGATCGCTGACTTGATACAAAGTGCATCAGTTGATCCGACGACAGAGACCAAGATTCAAAAGAGTCTTCACTCACAGTTCAAAAACTGTACTATGCTATGCATTGCTCGTAGGGATTTTCATGCAAACTTCTGTGAAGATATCTCGTTGATATGAGTTTTGCGTTTCAAGATCGTCTTCAGACTATAATTTCGTACGATCGCATCCTAGTCATGGATCAAGGAACTGTAGCAGTGAGTATCTGTTCTCTCGCAGCAAATTCCAGCTGTGTAACAGCTTTTGACTACGCCCAGGAATTCGATACTCCGCTGAGTCTTTTCCAAAAGAGAGATGGTATTTTCCGTAGTCTTTGCGAAAAAGGTGGAATTTCCCTGGATGATATTGTTCGAAGTGACCGAAGCAAAGTAGTGGAATGATACCTTCCATATAGCACTACCGACCAAGATATGTTTATCATAAAGTTTTAGGCAACCACAAATACATACTTTACTAGTTGACAATCTAACTTCCGCGCAGAACATCTTCAGGACTATCGCTTCTTGCTTCGCGTACGTTCTAGTCTACAGGGATCCTCTCGATGGTGTTTCCTGATCATCGCTGCATCCTTAGATCTCAATGACTCCATTTCTCCCATTTCTTGCTCTGCTTCATGAATACGCAAGAGAGCTTGATCAAGTTCTCGTTCTCCTCTGACAGTTGCAGTGTGAAGACGTTCAACTGCTAGTCCTTCACCGAGGCGAGACCTATCCGATGCTGCTTGTTCAAGCTTGCTTTGGAGCTGAGTGCACGTTTCCGTCAACAAACCAATTTTTGGGGTATGTTCCATCGACTGCTTGACAGCCACAAGTTGGGAAGTCAATTCGACCTCACGATCATCCAATTGAGATACCATAGCTGCGAGATCGTTTTCGAGTTTCGCTGCTACTAGCTGAGCAGAGTCCAAGTCCTGAGTACGAGCCTCCAGCGTCGTACCAGTATCCTGAAGCTTCTGGACGAAATCTGTGATTTGCTGATTCTTTGTACACAGAGACACTTGCAAATAAGCGATCTCTGCGGTGCTAGCAGAGGATTGAGCGTCCGGAGAGGAACAACGCTGGGTAGATTGAGCCAAAGCGGCCTGCAATGTCAAAGCTTCAGCCAATAGTGTGGTGACCCGTTCCTTATCCTTATTGTCAATATTCATCTGTCGTAGTAATTGGATTGGGGAATTCAGATTGTCAATGTCAGAAGCTTGAGTAGCTTCAACGGCCCACAGCTGCTTGTTCTCCTCCGTGACACGAGCTCACTCGTTGGCCATCTATACATTGTTACAATAAGCTTAGTTGGATCGGGTGAAGGATTGCGGAACTGACCGTCTGACTGTGAATGCTTCCGTGAGAGGAGATACTTCGTGCAGGCGTCGGTCCAGGAGTAGACAGACCGCTAGGTCTGTTGATAATAGGACTGTGACATTCATTATCGAAGAGGGCGTTACCCATTGTCAAAGACAGACCATGGTGAATATCTTGGTCTGCAGGTTCTGGTGGATCCGGGGTCGGTCGACCATTAGCTATGTAAGATCCAGAATGAGTGCGCGTAACTTGAAGGAGCGGTCTGTTGCGAGTTAAGCTCGAATGTAATCGTACATGCGTCGATGGGAAAGACCTAGAAGGCACCAATTGAGAAAAGGCAACTGATGAGTACCATAGAAAACCGTACATTTGATCAGGCTCTACCGGTGTTGATGGGCGAGTAGGAAGCTCCGGCGTGCTCGAATGGCTCTGCGAAGGGACAATGTGTTCATCCATATCAAATATCCTCACGTCTTCGACGTCATCCAGATCGGTGAGAGGGGAAGGCGAACGATAAGGGACTTGAAGTGAGTGGAGTCGTTCTCTTTGAAGACGTTTTCTTTGGAGACGCTCAATCTCTTCAACAAGCTTAGTGATACGTCAGAGGTGAGAGGTCACATAGATAGCTAGTCAGTAATATAGATACCTCAGCCTTTCTCTTCTTCAGCCATGGGCTCGGTGGGGCGCTTTCCTTGAAAGTGTGGGTTCGGGGTTTCTTGGTGGGTGTACTGTCGATCCTGCTCTCAGCAGATCGCTTCTTGCTAGCAGTAGCCTGTAACAGGTGTTTTGCGAAGAATTCTTCTCCGTGAGGCCCAACAATAGGCAATGTTCGCTCGCTTTCCTTCAGTCTAAAGAACAATAGAACAATAAAAAAGCGGACAACTATAAGAATGAAAATTCTCACATATTCTTGGAAGCTGGACTCATTTCGAAGTGTGCAGGATTATCGACGGTTCTCGAAAGCAGCCCGTTTTCATTCTATAACTCGTTGGGAAGAAGGGCGAGATGAAGAGTAACACGAAGGACATACCAGTCGATTAAGGGTCTTCATCACCCATGTAGGCCATTGCGGACCAAGTTTATCGTTTCTTTGCTCCGCATCCTTTCGCACTTTGATCAACATACTTCAGTCATGTTTTTGTTGACTTAGGAAAAGTGCGACGTACCTTGAGCCTTGATGGATGCCGAGTGAAACGTATGTGCTAGTCTACAGGAAACCGAACTTATATGTCAAGTCACATTTTCGGATGTGGCAAATGAAGAGTGGGTTGCTGCGCTAATTCCGGAGAGATAGTTTCACCAAAGGACCAAAATTCATCATTTGCGTCCTGCAGAGCAGAAAGGGTGACCGCAATTTGGAGATGAATCTCCTTGAGGACATATAAGCGAATCCTGCGGACCATTTAAACGAGCGAAAATGATCTTGAGAAAGGCTCGAACACGAGAGACGCAATGGTGGCGATATAATTTAAATAAGCGCCCTTATCTGATTTCTCGCGCTCCATGTACTTGTATTTGGGTAGCCACCCGAGGACTCTAATCCTCGTTACCAGCCCTTCCGAAGAACAGGATGGGAAGCCTAGAAAAGCTCTGGTATTTCGTGCCGGTGTCAACAGCACACAAGCTGTTGTTGAATTCTTACCCAAAGATAAAGTTGATTTGTTGAATGCTGTCAGACTGACCCAGAGGGGAGTGAAGGGCTGTCTCGGGATGATTTCTGTGGAGAATGGTGTGCTTCAATATTTTTTTGACCTGTAAGCTATTCTCATGAGGATCGTTGTAGAATTGTTCCTCGCGGTTGTCACAAGCGCGGCCGAGGTAGGAAACATTCGGCCCTCAGAAACCGCTCCAGAGGCTGTTGCTCGAATACACGAAGTCGCATTCTACAGTCTGACGTCGTCACTTTGGGATGATATTGACGCGGTGTCAACTGTCGACCTCCCAGATCGAGACTACAATAATCCTCAAGCTTACGAACATCCATGCGCTCCTCTGAGCAAAATTATATCTTCGGGAACATTTTACTATGCTCTCGACTCTTCGTGGGATCTTTCATCAAGGCTGACACTGCGACTGGCGCGAGATCCCAAAATTTCCAATGATATTGGGACCTTTGACGAAAGATTCGTGTGGAATGAATATATCGCGCGCAGTCTACTTGATTTCAGGAAACGTCTAGATCCTCTTGAACGTGACGATTTCGATCGGTGCCAGTTCATCGTACGTCTGCAGGCCGACGTTGAACATTTCAATTCGCTGATCAGGTTCTAGATATTGACAATCCAAGGTTATGTAGGCGTTTTCTCAATGGCGCTTCCTGCACCTCCGACCAATGGAACTCCTACCATCGCCACCCTTTCATTGATTTCCCGCCTTGGATGGAAACGCGCAGGAACAAGGTTCAATACGCGAGGTGTCGACGACGACGGAAATTGCGCCAATTTTGTTGAAGTCTGTCTCAACTTGCTTTATGCTTTTGTGTTTAACCGTTTGGCAGACAGAAACATTCTTTGGTACTGACCAGCATTGTACAAGCTACGTGCAGGCACGCGGCAGCGTACCCGTGTTCTGGGAACAACAAGGGCTCCAGACGTTCGGACAACGCATACAGATTACCCGACCTCATGCCTCTCAGCCTGCCTTTGAGCGACATTTTGTTCATTTGACAGAAGAGTATGGTCCAACCCACGCTATCAATTTACTGGGCACCAAAGAAAACGAGGCCATCTTAAGCAGTGCGTACGATCGGCATCTCCGCATTGCTCGTGCAGGACTAGGGGATGAATTGAGTATCACTCATTTCGACTTCCACTCTCAAGTCAGGATTGGGGGACATGACAGCATCACGCGAGAACTCAGGTACCCCCTACCTCTTCAGATTATATGCAACCACTAACAAAGGTGTAAGACGCATGGAGGCTATCACTGACCATGTAGATTCATTTGGGTTTACGATGTGCGACACGAGTTCCCGTGATCTCATTACAAACCAGCGGGGCATATTTAGGACTAACTGTCTAGACTGGTGAGCACCGAATCGCGTTACTCCGAAATCCTCAAACTGTTGTTCTCTATCAGCCTCGACCGGACCAATTTTGTGCAAGACATATTATCTCGAACTACCCTAGAACAATATCTCTTACTCGTCCGTCGAGAATGGATACATTCAAATACTCTTTGGCTACATCATAGAGAACTGTGGGCAGAAAATGGGGACGCTTTATCAAAGATATACGCAGGCACAGGTGCTTTGAACACTAGTTATACACGAAGTGGAAAGCGAACTCTGGCTGGTTGGTCTTCTACCAGGTGTGCTTAATCAGAATCTCATGTTCACGAAAAGCCTTTAGGTGTATTCTCAGATGCTACCAAAAGTGTTTCCCGGGCATACATCAACAATTTTCAGGACAAGGCGAAGCAGACTGCGATTGATATGTTTCTGGTGCGTTGTTGTCGGAATCTTTGATGAAATTCAATCGAACTCCCACTAAGGGTAATATGAATTCTCAAAGACAAGTTACTATCTTCGACCCTATCCATGACTCCGTTCGAGCTGCGCTGGACAAACGACTGCCTCAATATTCACACAATAAGCGATGCGTCATTTTCGTAGGCACCTGGAATCTGAACGGTCGGGTCCGTATATCTCATTTTTTTGATATGATAATTCTCTCAGCTGAGTCCCTTTTCATTGCAGTCGCCATCAGAATCTCTGATCCCTTGGTTATTCCCGCGAGATTGTGAGTCTGTTCTTCTACAGCTACTAATAGCTACTTATTGTTATTGATTAGCATTCGACGAGCAAGTGCATAATGATGCATCTGAATATTCATGTCTGAACTTACACATCCTCTAGTCCGGATATGTTTGTGCTCGGATTCCAGGAGATCGTTCCCCTTACAGCTCAACAAATAGTTCAAGCAGACCCAGAGAAGCGGTGAATCTCATCCTTTGCTGAGAGGGGTCAAACTTATTGTTGGTAGACGGATATGGGAGGGGAAAATCCTTGAAACCCTGGACCGACGTCATCGAAAGAAGTCGGACTATGTGTTGCTTCGCAGTGAACAGGTGAACACATTTAGGTATTCGATTATGACTATCTCTGACGGTTCTCGTAGTTGGTCGGCACTGCTCTTATGGTTTTTGTAAAATCTGAGCTTACTGCGGTTATTCGTAATGTCGAAGCTACAACGCGGAAGGTACGCACCAAGTCAAAGATCCCAAGTAGTGTTACAATGTCAGTCGATGACAGACTGGCCTCAGAGGAATGTCCGGGAATAAAGGTGCTGCTGGCATTCGTCTGCAATATCACGACACAACCTTCTGTTTCATAACTGCACATCTGGCTGCTGGTCATGCAAACGTCGAAGAAAGAAACATGGACTATCGTACGATAGAAACCGGACTGCACTTCCTTAAGGGAAAGACAATCTCTAGCCACGAGTAAGTGGCGATTCGATGACCTGTCTGTATCCACTAACTGTCTTTTGCAGAAATGTGATATGGCTCGCAGACACGAACTATCGAATCGATCTTGAAAATGAGGCTGTGAGGTCTTTGGCCGAATCCAACTCATTCGACACTTTATTCGCTGCTGATCAGGTGAAATTCAGTTTTCCGAATCTCCCTTGAATCTCGACTCATTTCGTCGTTTCCAGCTCAAGCAAGCTATGGACGCCGGTATCGCGTTCTCAGGATACGAGGAAGGCCCTTTGCTCTTCAGACCGAGCTACCGGTACGACCTAGGCACAGACAACTATGATTCAAGCGAAAAAATGAGGATACCTGCTTGGACGGGTGCGCTCAACCTTTCCGACAGATTCAAGCCTTATCGTTGAACAGATCGTAGATCGTATATTGTATCGTGGACATCAACTTGATCTTTCTGCGTACTCGAGAGCCGAGCTCAAAGGCTCGGATCATAAACCCGGTATGTTTCGGTTGGTCACCTCCATGAATGCATAGGCAGTGACCTCCGAGCAATGCAGTCTTCGCAGTCTTCCGGCCCAGCATTTGCATCATCGACCCAGTCAAACGAGCTGCGCTGTCTCGCCTACTACTGGACAGTGTTCTCCATACTGAACCAGGGGAAAAACTGGATGATAAACTTGCATCGATGGTGCTACCAGAGGACTTCCATTCGAATGAACGTCAGTCATGAATGATAACATCAGCTGAGCCAAACGCTTACCCTCCACAGTGCCACCTCCGAGTAGTGATGAACAGACATGGTGGGACACGCCAGGTTCGTCGTGCTTTTCGCGTCGTCTATCAATACTCTATCTTTGTAATTCAGATTTGCCGAATGGTGTTCTACCTATCCTCTCCTTCAACTCTCATTTATATCGCCACTCAAAAAACCCCTTCGACGAGGATGGTTCTGTTGATTCTCCTTTATCTTCTTCGCCTTCTTCTTCGGATGATGAGCTTTACTCTGCGGCAATAATGACCCCAGACCGTCCTACCCCTGTGACTCGCAAGCACCCTTCCCCATCACCTATTTCTTAGATTAGTTATATACAGTACCGTTGGCCGATTTCGTTCTTCCTACGGACATGATCATATCACAGCAGACCCACAAACCAATGAAGTCATGGGTGTGAGCATCTAAGTTCTGTGTATTATAATGGTCGAGAAAGTGCATTTCTTCGAGCAAGAAAGATACAATGTGGGCGGACAATAATACAGAAATATGCATCAAATAATTCCCTGCTTTTTAAGATCCTCGTAAGTCTTCCTGTTATAGACGTTGCCCTCGTCATCTTCCAATTCCTCCATAGTTTCCTGTTCGAACACTTCATGCTTCCCTTCTTGTTTAAGTTTTTCAGCAACTAGTAAAATTAATGAATAAGTGAGTATTAACGATGAGAGCATGGTCTCACGCGCAAGCGCATCTTCAATCTTCGTGATCTCATGAAAATGTTTTGTGTTCGGCAGGCCCAATGCACGCATACCAAAAGCATGCCGAGATTCTTGGAAATGTCGATCGAAATTCTTTCTATAGGGGAGGGCTGTAAAATAGATTCGCAAGGTGAATACTCAAACGACGTACCTGCCCATGTACACAAAGTCTGAACATATTTCACATCGATACTCTACACCCAAACCATGTAGCTTATACAACCAATACGGGATAGGTTTTCCATCCCAACCAAGGGGTAGTTTCAGAGGATTGTATATCCTCTCTTCCTCTTCTTCTTCCCCCTCGCCTTCATCGCCATCACCACTTGGACCATTCTGAGCAGCCGACCCAGAGGTAGTTTTGGGCTTCGCTTGCTCAAGAAGCTCTTGCTCGCGCTCACGAGCAGTAAGTGAAAAGCGACGCTCGACATTCGACTTGGTGTCATTGAGGGTTCCTGCAAGCGGGACCAGAAGGGAGGTGACAAGGTGTGTGTGTAATGCAGAATTGTGAAGGCGGGTTTTTAGTGAGCTGAGATTGTAGGGCGCGGAGACTGTGGAAGTGGAATGCCCATTGGGATTTGTAGGTGCTGTATCGGCAGAACTCTGGGCTTGTTTTACGGAAGCTTTGACATGCTTCTTGGACGTGAGATGTGCATCGTACACCGTTTGCTTGGAGTAATATTTCTGGCCTAAATAGTTTTTTCCGATAAGAGAAACACAAAGTGCCATCGGTGCGCAACGTACATGCTGAACACCATATTCCACTACTGTTACTGCCACCATTTACCGATGTCTTTTTGCTGTTGCTGTTCTCTTCTTTCCAGTCGGTTAATTCCCCTGCTACCCAAGATTTCTCGAATTCGACCGTTGCTTCTTGCTGTTGGAGCCCGAAGTCGCCCAGAGGTTGCGTTCTTTTGGTAAAAGAGAGAAGATAAGTATGTAAAGCCATGATGTACCTACCCGCGAAATGAGACAATTGATCCAAGCATTACTGAGTAATAAACACGTACGCCTCATAATCCTTTGTTGAACGAGCCTCTTGAGATAGTTCTCGATGGACGGGGCCATTCTGAGCTTCTAGAAGCAGGTCGATGTACTGAAGATAACCCGGACGTTTTCCAATGTTCTTCAAATTATTGTATGCGGTGTGGTTTGCGTAAAGGTCAAGATACTTTCCATACACCTCTTCTCCGGAAAATAGTAGAGAAATAGCTATAACGAAACGTTTAGCGCCATAGAAACAGTACTGCAGTTGTCAAGCGTACGATCTTCATCCTCATAGTCATCGTCATCCTGACTGGGTTCCTCGAGCAGAGAAGCAAGTTCCAATTCAAAGCCTCCTGTGACAGAGTCAGGATACTTGCTGTGGTGCTCTCGTATTTTACTTAACCGCGAGTAAAATTCCTCCAAGTTATTCTGCTGATTAGGAGGCGTAGAAAGTGAGTTTATTTCCTGTTCCCGAGCATTCTTGTCATCGTAGAGATCGTTAAGTGCGACTACTCGAGACGATATTCGGTCAAGCACCTGCGCAGCGCGGTGTTCATTTTGAACTTTGCCTTCGTGGGTGAAGGCATTCCTGGACAGGAGTGTATAGAGGGCCTGTTCGAAGCGTTCAATCTCTTCGTGAGTTTGCCGCTGTACGTCGATAATTGAGTCCATGAAAGTGTAGAGGTAAGTTGATTTTGCTAATAACTCCCACGCTCCGCACCTTCAACTCGTAAAATCATAATGTCGGGAATTAATACTGGTGACGAAGCAAGTATCTCTCGTCTCTCCGATTTCTCTCGCTGAATTTGTTTTAGAAACTGGTTTTCGAATCATCCGAAGCCGTATCCGTCGTTTCAACCTTCGATGACCTTGGTTTGAAGGAAGACCTTGTTAGAGGAATTTACGCCTACAGTGAGTTCATTTTTTTCATCTGCTGCACCTGTACTCAACCAGTACCTCTTGCCAGACTTCGAGAAGCCTTCGGCCATCCAACAGCGTGCCATTCTTCCAATAACACAAGGCCGCGATGTCATCGCCCAGGCTCA